>VXBR01002239.1:1033734-1055911 GCA_013400215.1 Cisticola juncidis | reverse complement strand
TTTTTTTTTTTTGCTTTGATGTTTTCTTCCTGTAGTTTCATATGGTTCGATGGGAGAATGCTGCTATCAAGTATGCAAATATTGAAGTATGATTTCTTTTTCTTTTTTTGGCGGTATGGCAGTGTTGTAGCAGCCTTTTTTCCCCCCTCTTCCCCCTGCCATTTTTTGACCCTATCTGTGAAGTCAAGTGGGTTTTTTTCAGTCTTCAGTAAGGAAAGCAATATTAAGAAGACACTATTGATACCTGATTTTTAGCCTTTTTTAAAAACCTTCCTGTGTTCAGTAACATTTTGGTCAATTCTCTTGTCTAGTCTCTTTCCAAAATGTACACATTGCTTGGAATGTTCACAACCTGCGTGTGTGAAACCAGAAAATATTGCTGTATTCTACATTGCTACAATTTTTTTTTTTTTATAAAAATAAATTGGTAACTATTGAAATGTATAAAGCTCTAAGTTGAGTTTCTTGGTTTTCTAAGCTTGACAGCATTGCTGCATGGTGACAGTTCTAGGAAAGTGGAGCTGTGCCTAGGGACCTCCCCACTATTCTGAACAGTTACAGCAACCCCTTCAGATCTGCGGCCTTAGTGTCGTGCCCATTTCTATTCACTGTGCATATTCCTGGTTATGATCCCATCATGACAACAGGAACGGTACACCAGAAGTTGCCATGAGATGCAGTAGTCTTCTTGTAACCCCTCTTCAGTTGGGAAATGGTTGGGCTTTTGTACATGTTGTAGCACGAAGAAGTTTAAGCAGATGTTGAAACATGACAATGCTAATAAAAAAAAGTTGATGTGGTGTAGGGAATTTTATTATGTAAACAAATAATCATGGTCTGTTTGAAAACAATTCCAGAGTATATAAAAAATCAGTTAAAATTCTAGCAGTTTTTTTCTTGAGTAAGCTGGTACAGTAGTGAAATAACCTTACCTAGAACAGGAGGCCTGGACTAGCAGCATTTTACAAGCATCTTTTAACACCTGAAGAAGTACTACGCTTACTACCTCTCTTATCTGGCCCAAGTGCAGCACTATTTTCTCTCCAACTTTTCAGACAAGGCAAGTGGCTATTTTGCTGTTCCCACATGGAATGTTATCACTTTGCAAGTTCCCTCTCTAGATCTTTTCCTTCATTTATCAATTAGCATGGCTCAGAGGCATTTGGGAGTTAAGATGAGCAAGTTCCTGAGAAAAGTGGTTTTCACATCTCCATGGTGTTGCAATTAGAATGATGGCCGGTGCAGCAGAAATTCCAGACTGAATGGGAAAGAGAAATGGTTCCCAGGAAAGTAATTGTTTTTATGGTCTTAGGATTCTAGTCTCCCCTCAACCACCAAGTAGTCAGGGCATTTGCCACTTGCAGCTCCAGTTTTCACGATCATGGCCCTTCTGATGGGTGCTTTTTAGGAGCCCATGATCTTGGATTCACTATCCAGTGTGGAGAGAGCTTTTCTGACAGGAGAGGAGACATGATTGGTTGTGAATCAGTGATCAAGGCTGCATGACACTAGAGGAGAGGACAGAGTTAGGATAAAGAGCCTACTTGCAGACTCATAGGCTGAATTTACAAAGTATACCAAAATACTTGAGATATTTGAAAACTTAGAGAAACAACTGCCATGGCAAGGACCATGTGTGATCAGCTAACATGGTCCTGAGGGATAAAGCAACTGTAATTTTATTTAGACCAGAAAGAATTTGCTGGCCAAGCAAGCAGCTATGCGCCACAAGAGCTTTGTTGTGGTGCATTCATTATATGCCCAGCTTAAGGCGTATCTGAATAAACTTGTTCACCAAAGAATATGTATAAATGCCTTGCTTAATCAGCCTAGGAGAGGAAAACTGCTGCTGGGAACAAAGTGTCTATTCTTTCTTCCTCTTTGCAATTCTGCCACATCTTCTACAGCAACACAGGCAGCACTTGAAAAGAATTAAGACAATAGTGGCTGTACAGGTGAACAAGAATGCCAGAACATCCAGGGAGTGGTACTGGTACCAGGTGAGATGGTGAGCAGCTGGTCTCAAGTGCTTTGCTCCTTTGTGACGCATGACAAATTCAATCCAGAACACAGCTCTGTCCAGAGGCTTAATAGGCTGGTCATGCTGTATCTTGGATAATTTTAGAGCATTTTCCTTGTAGCTGGAGGAAAAAAAAAAAAAAAAAGAAGGAACTGAAGAGATTTCTCACTTATTCCTGAAACAAATCATGTAGCACCTGGCAGCCCTCTTGAGGAAGGCAGACAGCCCTGCTTTTACTTTCATTAATCTTACTTAAATATATTTGAAACTGGTCCAATTTATTCCTGTATGCATAAAATTGGGTTAAGAATAGTAATAGAGAAAGCCAATATTTTGCAAAAAAAATTTATTCAAAATTATTCCAGATACTCTTTAAAAAAACCAACATAAAAACATTTGCAGCATTTCTGCTTCTATATAATAGTGTGCTGATTTCCAGTGGGATAAAGTCAACTTTTTTCATAGTGGCTGATGTGGGCTATTTTTTTGATTTGTGTTGGAAACAGTGTTGATAAAATAGGAATGTTTCCCTTAGTGCAGAGCCTATATTGAGTCAAGGCGTTACCTGGCTCTCACACCATTCCACCAACGATTAGGCTGGGACTGCACAAGCAATTGGTACACAGCAAGGAAAGCTGATCCCAACTGTGACCCAAGGGGATCCCAGATCCTATGGTGTCACAGCTCAGTAGTAAAAGTAAGGGGAAGGCTGGGAAGGCCACCTGTACCAGCTGCCATCCAGATTGTTACAGATCACCTCCACCCTGGCTGACTCTGATACTATATATCTCCATCAGTGCTGGTCCCTTTGCTTCAGGAGTTTGCAGGTTTTTACTTGAAGGAATACCTGTCCTTCACACTGGATGGGAATTGGTGCTAAAGATGGAATACTTCTGTATTTTTCCAATCCCTTTGGCAGTGTTCTTATCCTTAGCAAGGGATCCCAGCTGCTGGGCTTCCTTCTCCTCCAAGTCCTGACTGATAGGTATGGTAACCTAAGGATACTGCTAAGTCAGGTGGAGGAGAAAGAACTGTTATGACTAAAGGCAGGTAAGACCTAATAAAAATAGACCTGTCATTCACACACTCCAGAGGATTTACACTAGCAGAGAACTCTCAAAAGCTCCTCTGAACTTTCCAAGAACTATTTTTCTCAAAGCACTTATAAAATGAGGTATAAGGAAAACCGAATTACTGATCTCTCCTTTTTGAGAAAAGCTGATTCTCAGGAAAGGTGGTTTTCATCTGAAATCCAAACTTCAGCTATTCTGCATTTTCCATTCCCAGAAGAGCCAGCAGAATTTCTCACGTCAGCAACCCAGGATTTTAATAACCTCAGCCTACTGTAAGGCAAGAACAAAACTCACGTGGAATTGTAAATGACTGTGTTCAGTGCATCCACGAGGTCCTGCGTCTTCATTGTGTTGAAATCCACCTGAACCGCAGCTCCTTTTGCTACCATGTGAGCAATGTTGTCGTGCTGGTCAGCAAACATGGGAATCCCAACCATTGGGATTCCATGGTAGATGGCTTCATAGAGCCCATTGGTCCCACCATGTGTAATAAAGGCCTTAGTCAAGGGATGGCCTGGAACAGGGAAGGAGAGGTGCATGTTACAGCAGCTGTGGCAGACTGCATTCACTGGGATATGAGCACTGCATAGAGGGGCCAGTGTACTCCTGGAGAAGGGAACAACCCTGACCCCGGATCAGCAGCCAAGCTTGCACGCTTAGCTTTCGCACAGTCATACGTATTTTAACGCAACGTGCAAATCAGCATGTCCTGCCAGACTACCCCACAGTTGCTTCAGCCCTTCCAGTGTTGTGCAGTTGTAGTTTTCACATGGTATCAGGCTCAGAACAGCCCCCTTGTTCGGCCTTGCTTAGGTCAAGCATTTTGAAGAATGAGCCCTGGAGATGAACTGCAGATGCCGAATCCAGCTCCAGAGTACATCTCTACTTTGGTATTTATGCCTGCCTACGGGTGCTTTTGAGCCCTTCCAGACAGTTGCCGTGTGAGTCAGAGCCTTTTAGGAAACGAAGGCTCCCAAGAGCAAAGTTGTGCAATTTAAGCTGTGAAATGGAGTGCACCCACAAGTGTTATATGATTCTGTTGTCTGAATTAACCATTCTAGTGGAAAAACAAAGGAAACAGTTTTTCCAAGGGTGCAATCCATCCCAAATACAATCAGTCTCACCAAGCAGGTCATTTTGTGGTATCCAGTCAAAAATCCTGGTGTTGGAGCCCAGGGTTTCTGGCTTTTTCCCTTTGTACCGCCAGAGGACCTTGAACAAAGGAAGAAAAAGATAAACATGGTGCATGTGAAATGCCTTTCTGTATTACTACATGTAATTTAGAGCTTTATCTCAAACCTACATATCTTTTCCCAGTAATTCAAATAGCTTTGGCTCCAGTTGAGCTCTTTGATGGGTTATTATGTGCTAATTATAGAAAATGCATGGAGTGAATTTTGTATTTTGCCCTCCATGTCATTTGGTTCAGAGGAGGTGAAACAGCAGAACTCCCCAGGAAGTAACTCAGCAGTCTGTCTCTCTGAGAGAGCCGAGCTTCCTGGCTGAATCACATCAGGGATGCAGGTAAAAAGCAGACCACTCCAAACATAAAAGGCTCATTGAGAGCAATGGGAGTGAAAAAACCAAGGCTATAGGGCAACTTGTTTTAGGCTTGAAAAGAATTTCACCTTTTGTGGAAGCTGGCTGAGGGCTTTGGCGATAACATTACTTTTTTCATCGCTTAAGTTGTAGACCATCGATCCAAGAGTGAATACAATGACACCATGTTCCCCTGAGCTTTGAACAAATTCTTCCATTTCCTAGAAGAGGCAGAAGATATACCGGGGTTAATACATGATGTAGAGTACACAGGTTTCTGTAAATGGAGAGCATAACATTTTCAGCTTATTTAGGAAATGATGATGGTGTGAGCACCTCCTGACAGAAAGGCTTGACAAAGGCAGACCGAGCCCTGTGGCAAACAGTCAGTTTCTCCCCAACAATGAGCAGGACGAGTTGAAATAGGTGACAGATTCTTTGTCTTTTTGAAAGCAAGTTTCAGGATACATTTCAAGCAGCAGAAATTAATCCTGGCATTATCATGAATAGGCTGCACTCTGACACTCTCCCTAGCGTGGTCATGGTTCTGGATTTTCCTGGAACAAGTACTTTGCATTATATAGCTCTTCATATATATATATGTACATATAGCTCATGTTTCAGCATCCTAATCACAGATTCACCAAGTTGGTGCCATCACTTTGCTAGTCAGACAGCTCTCATTTCTTACAACGCACCACATTGCTGAAAATATTTTCTACAAATCAGACCAATAGGTTTTCCTGTTCTTTTGTTAGATAGTGTCATGTGAAGTGGAGCAGTACCATGCAAAAGAGAATGGTTATCCATTTTCCGTAAGCTCAACCCATGCTACAGGGGAGTGGGAAGAGAGTTAGAAGGTTACTTTTAGTAGACAATTTGCCCTGAAGATGGCCTGTATCTTCTAAGGCTCCACAGGAATGATAGTCTACACCAGAGCTTGTCATGTTGTCATCTTCAGTATTTGGGAGTTTCAAATTCCACCTGAATAAGGCAATTCACAGACAGCATAGGCTGGAGATGCTCAGTGTTTTACTCCCTTTAAGATGTCTTAAACTAAGGTACAATAGAAAAAGTGTTTATCATCTATTTCTACAAGTTTTGACCCCATTTTACCTAAAGAATTTGTCTTGTTGCAGTGCCTTTTGGCATAAGGTATTTCAGTGTTACCATGGGCTGCAAGTCTGTGTCTTAGAATTAAATACCACATTTAAGTACCCTGAGGTAGCACCTATTTTTCCTAAAACTCTATTGCCCGATGCTGACATCAGCTGTCCTCTTTTAACACAGCAGGCTGTAAACCAGCCCTCAGTTTGGACAAGTATGGATCGATGCTAAATAGTTCCTTGCTCCCAGCAGCACCAGAGCATCTTCTTTAAGAATGACCTTTCTCAGGACATGGCTTGCGTGGTTATCAGGGAGAGAAACAGTCTTTGTAACAAACCAGCCAATGGCAGAATGAAGTTGGGATACCTTTGGTAATGGTTTTGCTGGCTGGCAATGAAGTCCTCCAACAAACTCAAAGTTGGGCAGGAAAGGGCGTGGAAATTCAAAATCCCAGTATGTTCTGATTAGCCAAATCTCTGCTTTCCCCATCGTCTCACACAGAGTTGTGGGCTTGCCTGTGGACAAGGTACAAGAGGTTTACAGCATGAACGGGAGTGACCTTGTTTGCTCTAGATTGTGAAACAGGAGCCTTACCTTTGTCTTTTGGCACTCCCAATCAGTGTAGTTTATCAAACCATGCATAAAATGAAAACATCCACAAATCTGCATCTATGCCTTGCCCTGTCCTGTGTTCAGGCGGTACAATCTCTAAAAGGATTGTGAACTTTCATGATTACTTTTGAGAAATACATGAGAGAAGCATTTAGTATCTAATATAGAAGTGCAATTCTAGAAGTGCTGAATTGTTACCTGTGCTTGTAGTAAAAACACAGAGAAGACTTGAGGAAGAGAACAGTCACTGAAAACCAAATAAAAACTGAATGAATCACAAAGTGATGATCACCTGTCAGGGAGAAGGAAAGTTTTTAAAGTTCTGTAGCATTTTTCAAATGATGATTCATTCAGTGGCTGCTCAGACAACAAAAAAAGACAGGTACAGACATCTCTAGTTTTCTTGAGGACTGGGTCAGCTGCTGCTTACATATTTTGGGAAAAATGGCCAACTCCATAGATACTTTTAATATCATTGTATGCAAAATCCAATATTTCTAGAAATTCATCTGAAAAAAAAAAAGTCTAATGGTAATCTTATGTTTTATAGCTCACCATTTGGAAATATATATTCTTAGGTACATGTTGCATGTTGTCTTTGCAGTGTTTTCTCTACAAAGTGAAACTGGGGAGTAAAAGGGTTAAAAGTATTGATAAATAGCTTTCCAAAGCCAATCTAATGCAAGCAGGAATCAAGCTAAATAAGCAGCAAGATAAAAATTATCTGTAGGGCATCTTCTTATACTACTTGATCAGTATAATGATCTACACCAGTAATTTTTTCTTTAAATTGAAGAGCAATGAGTCAGTTACAAAATTGCTGAAGTGAAAGTCAAGTTTGCATTACAAGTAGAGTGATGCAAAGGTATAATTGTCTTTATGTATTATTAAAAATTCAATCCAGGGAAGAGGGACTAGTTTTCAGAGCACAAAGGCATTCTTTTGCAAATGCAAGAAAAGATTGGACAGCACCAGAAGAGATGCCCTTGTGTTTGCTGTTCACTCATTATCTGCCTAAACTTAAATACCCTGGACAAGATTCAAAGTCCATTGAACTAAAAGGTCTCTTCATTAACTATTGAATCATGCCTGAGTTGTACTACATTGGAGAAAATTTTTCAAGTACGTATGTAGTTTAATGAGACTATTTCAAACTCTGAATAGTGGATGAAGGGGAAAGGTGACAGCATTTACTACTGAGAACTGAACTCAGATTCAGCATCCTGATCTATGCAGTTGCAAGATACTTCAGGATTGTTACCTCTGCTGGCCTTTGAGAAGGAATATTTTCAGACCTCAGCATGGTGGTCTCAAAGCATTCAAAAGGCACAACCCGTGCAAGAAAAGAAACCACTCAACAGCTGCCTTACCTAAGACATAACTGTAGTACCCATCCCATTCATCTTGCCAAAACTTCATGAAAAATAAATCTGTGCAAATGTAAAAGAGGAAGTTCTGTAGTCTTTCCATAAAGGACATCTGGTGTGTCAGTCCTATTGTGCTAGCAGGCACATAGGAAGGTGGGGACGGGAGCCCACCACACAGCCGCTCTACCACATTCCCGTCAGAGAAGCGGAAGCTGTAGACAAAAGGGATCTCTAGGATTTCTGCTACAAGTTCCCCACCTACAGACAGGGGGTCAGCGATCAGAATATCAAACTTGGCCTGCTGCAGCTTTGCTATCAGGTGAGAGTTCATCACCAAGGTGTCACAGGTCTGCTTCGACATATTGGTGAAGACCTCCAGTTGCTTTTTCATCGTCCACATGATCTCCCAGGGGAAGAGATTAGCGGCTTCATTCATCCAGAAATTGAGGAAGTCCTCCATGGAGGCATCCAGGGTCTCCTGGCTAAAGGGGACTTGCAGGACCTCAAAAGTGAAAGGGGAGGAGGTGTCCTGGTAGTTGATGAGCAGATTGCTTGAGGGCACCAGCACAGTCACTTCATGACCCCGGAGAACAAGCTCTTGCAGAAGCACTTTCACATTGATCCAGTGACTGGCATCGGTGGGCCAGACCACCACCCTCCCACAAAAACTGGTGCTGCAGCAGCATGTGTAGGCCCAGAGCAGCCAGGGGAACTTTGGCCCCAACATCTCAGCATTCCACGTACAACTCCGGTCTGACCGAACTGGAAGCAGTTCACTGCTTCACTGTGCAGACGCTGTAGAGCCAACCAATTAAAAGTTGCATCTGTTTGGTGACTAGAGTGGCAAACGTGACAAGATTGGCAAATGTGGCAAGGGGAATGTCGTAACACAGAACAACACTTATGGGAGGGCAAATAGCAAATCCCATTCTGGAGTGTCGTGCAGAGCCACAGCTGATCTCGAAATTACAGCATCCTATCTGCTCACTACAAAGTGCATTTTGCAGCATGTGAGGACCAGAAGCCTTTTTCCCTGTGTTGTGGTTTAGTCTTGATAGGCGGCTAGGCACCACAGAGCCTCTAAATCTCCCACAGAAGGAGGAGAAAAGGAAGGGCAAAAGTGAGAAAACTCATGGATTGAGACTGAGGGAAAAAAAAAAAAAAAGGGATAGATAAAAAGGGGCAAGGAAAGCAAGTGGTGCAAAAAGAACTGTTGCTCACTACCAGCCAATGTCCAGTGAGTCCCTGAGAAACAGTAGCCCTGACAAACTTCTCCCCCATATCTTCTATCTTGCTGAGCACAAAATCATCATGGACTGGGGTATCCCTTGGGTGAGTTGGGGTCAGCTGTCCCAGCTGTGTCCCCTCCCAACTTCTTAGGAGCATCCCCAGCCCCCTCACTGGTGGGGTGGGGTAAGAGGCAGAAAAGGCCTTGACACTCTGTAAAAGCACTGCTCAGCAGTGATTAAAACATCCCTGTGTTATCAAAACTCTTTTCAGCACAAATCCACCATGCAGCCTATGCAAGCTAACAAAACAGATATTGCACATGCAGCCTTAAATGCTAAACCCCACAGTTCACAATAAAAAAGACACCACAAAATCCAAACACCTCTGAGGCTTACACAACAGAACCCAAACCATGCTTCAGCCAGCACAAGATCTTCTAGTCTCTGTCATCATAACATGATAAGCAACACAAACACACAGCTAGGTACTCTAAGAGTAGGATTCCTTAACAACTTGGCTCTCTCAACAGAATTACACCCTTTAGTGAAATATAAATAAAAACACTTTAAAGTCTCATACTGAAATACCCATTTTATCTCCCCAGCAGCAATGCATATGTTTAGCCTGTTTCCTTTTAAGCTTTACTATAATCACCTAGAGCAAAAGTGGGAAAACAATTATTATTTAAAAAAAAAAAAAACCACAATAAATTTAAGTATAATCTAACAGGTTTTTAGACACTTTAGGAAAAGCAAAGAACCATGTCTCTGCAGAGGGCCTTTTATGACAGTGGATTGAGGCTCATCAATCTCCAAGGCTTTTAAAGGTCCAGAGGAGGATTTCGTCTCTAATTTTGAGACAAGGTAGAAAGCAAGAAGCGTGCTATGGGAGAAAAAGTACTAGTGTTTGGTGGGTATACAGTATTTTACTGTTCTTAGTGTTTGTTATGATTCATCTATGAATATGACTAATGAGCCTTCTTTCCAGTGCTTTAGCACGTATCTTGGAAGTACCTGTACAGACTTAACTCTACCACTGTAGTAGGTCAGGATTAACAGGCAATGTTAGGCAAGAAAACTTGCCTGGATTGTTTGATTTGATGCAGGAATTTTGAAGGAAGGAGAGTGAATTTGGGACTCTCTTGCTCCTGATTTGTGCCTTAACCTCTCATCTCTAGGTATTTGCTCTTGTATGTACAGCAGATATAATTTCTGGAAAGAGAGCATCCTTACCTAAAGCTTCACTGTAGTATTGATCCCAGTTGGCCCAGAGAACATAATGAAATATGAAATCCTGCAGAGCATAGCTGAGGAAGTTTTTTAGCCTCTGCCAGAAGGTCATCCTATCTGTTAGGCTGGTTAGGGTGGTTGGTACGTAGGAAGGAGGTGCTGGGAGTGTTCCACAGAGCCTCTCCACCGTGTTGCCCATGGAGAACCGGAAGGTATACACAAAGGGGATGCCCAGCTTCTCAGCAACAAGCTCCCCACTGGGAAACAGTGGGTCTGCCAAAAGGACATCGAAGGTGGATGCCCTCAGTCTTTCCATCAGGGCCTCATTCTTCACAACTCCATCACAAATTATTTTGGTTATGTTCTTCATCCGCAACATCTTTTGAACTATCTTGTAAGCACCTTTCCAGATAGGTAACTCTCTTTCCTCATAAAAAAAAAAATATAAAATTTCATCCATGAAGTCAATCATTTCCTTTTTGGTGAATGGCGTCTCAACCACCTCAAACTGGAAGGGTGAGGGCTGCTTGGGATTGAGGATGAGGAAGCATGAAGGCAGCAGCACGGTCACCTCATGGCCCCGGACCACAAGCTCCTGTAGTATGTGCTCCATGTTCAGCCAGTGGCTGTTGTCAGCCGGCCAGACCAACACCTTCCCCCCAGACCCCAAGCCCAACACAGCCAGCAGCAATAGCACTGCCACCTCCTTCCCTGCCATGGCCTGCCCTGTGTGGCAATGCCCTCATGGTCCTCCTTCACCAGGAGCAGAGGCGTTCCCAAACTGGGCTGGGCATGCATGACACTGCCTTGATCCCAAGGGCAGAGAGCCAAAGGTAGGCGGTGTGAAATCCTGAACTGGATAATAGCATGTTTAATACCATGTTTTCTGAGGGCACAAAATGGTGACTGGCACTAGCTGGCACCCTCTGGTGGTAAACAGCTTGCTGAAGCTGGAAGATGTGATTCCTCTGAAGCAGCAAGGAGCGCTGTCAGCCCTGGGAGTCTCAGTCCAGCAAGGATTGAATCCTGTTGGTAATCCCATACCTCCTGCCCATCTACAGTCTCTGTGTTACTTCTTTGGTATAAGAGATGACTTTTTCATTCTTCTGGCTCTTTGAAACACAACTGAGTAGGCAACAAAGATATTCACTGACTGTGTAGGCACCTCTTTGCTTTTATAAAGCCACTAAGCGTCTCTTTAGAAGACACTTAAAGTGGTGATCTGGGGCTGCAGCTAAAAAGTTGCATCTTGAAGAGGATGAAATTACATAACAAACTACTCCAGTATCAGAGTAAGATCGTCCTCATGTGAACTTGCCTCTTACAGAAAACCATGGGAGACCAGGAGGGGATAGTGCAGGCTTCCTGCCTGCCACTAAGTGCCAATTATGAACCAGAAAATCAATTAAACAGTTTTATTTATATGGTCCCTCCTGATGTGCAATTAAGAAATTAATTCTCTTAAGAGTAAGTTCTCTTTTCTGTACTAAAAATCATTATTACAAGGTTTCTGCCCAGTGCTGTTTCACAATGGTTTCCTAATGTTGTCATCCAAAGCTTTTGGTATGGTTTCCGTCCTGCCTAGAGCACCCTTTCTGGGACTAAAATGTGGGTCATGGAAACAGCTGGACTGTGAGAAGCCAAGCTGAGATACCTCATGTACTGTACACACTGACTCTTGTATCAGGCAGTATTTGCTGACAATTGAATCCTGAGAGATTTGCAAGAGGTCTTTTTGAAGAGCTCAATGGGAATATAGTAGAAATGACATGTGATTAATAATAAACATATTTTTCTACATGATCACTCAAAATAGTCCAGAAAAAAAGCCTGCAAAGAAAGCTTTTTTGTTTTCACTGTTTGCTTTGTGGGTGGGAGTGTATGTTCTGAATAAAACTTGTTTTGCACGGAGAGAATTGGTTTTATATGACCAGTGACATAAGGGAAGTCTCTATGACAAAGCCACAATGCACTTAAATTTTGCTGCTGAGGGTGACAAGGCTAGCTTGTAATTCACCAGATCCCCCCTCCTTGTTATGGTCCTCTGGATAAGGGAAATGACTCTGTTCTTGGCTGCTTTCTGTGCAAGCAGTCACCCTTGCTGAGCGCCCTGTATGGTGTGGAAGTCGTATCAAACTCCACGTTAAATTATGCTAAAAATCAAATCCATCAATTAGGATGACCCTGATCCTGTCTCAGTGCAATGGCTTAGCAGCACCCTGACTGCTAGTGCCTCAGACCCTTCTTAGAGACATAATTACAAACTCTTGCTGACCTGTCTCTTGCATCTGCAACCCTGGTGGGTTCCTAGATCTGCAGGTCATGAGGACAGACTGTATAATGAGAAGTGAAATATCAGAAGGCTTACCTAAGGCCTTGCTGTAGTAGGTATCCCAATGTCCCCAGTAGCTCTGGAAAACGTAGTCTTGCAGGTAGTAAGACACAAAGTTTTTTACTCTCTCCCCAAAAGACATGCGGTCAGTGAGCTCAGACAGGGCTGCAGGTGTGTAGGATGGTGGTGTGGGGATCTTGCCACAATGCCTTTCCAGAGTGAAGGCTGGGGAGAAACGTAGCGAGTAGACAAAGGGAATGCCCAGCTTGACAGCCAGGAGTTCCCCACAGGGGGTCACGGGGTCTGACAGCAGCAGGTCAAAGCCAGATGCCTGCAGACGAGCCATCAGCTCTTGGTTGGTCAGCACTGCATCACACATCATCTTGTTCATCTCCTGCCAGCCGACAGACAGCCTTCCCAGCTCTTTGTAAAACTGCCAGAAGGTCAAGACAGTTGGCCTGTTGTTGAGCCATAGATCCACTATGTCATTAATCAGGGTCTCAGGAACATCTTTCTTGAAGGGCACATAATAGGTCTCAAACTTTTCCGTGGCCTTAGGCCTCGGTTCAATGTAGAGGGTAGCATTGGATACCAGGATGGTAAAACTGTGCCCACGGCGGATGAGCTCCTGTATAATTACGTTCATATTCAGCCAGTGGCTGCCTTCTGTTGGCCAAACCAGTATCTTCCCACAGAAGACAGGCCCTAGAAGAACAACCTGAAAAAGGAGCAGCTGGAAGTATATCTTTGAGCCAGTTGTTTTCATGGCCATGGCAGAGTCAAGGGCTGGATAGTCTGGGAATTTTCCCTTCCAGTTGGGAATTCTGCACCTCTGTGTTGTATTTGATGGCTCCTCACTAGCACTCTTAGCAGAAGTGAGACTTTGCTGTTGCACAGGTAGTGCCTTTATAACCTGTGTTTTGTCTAAGCTCTGAAAAGAAAAAATATATATTTGGTGATTCATTTTTCCCTTTGTGCCTTCTACCCTGTTAGCTTCCCGCTGAGGGAGTTCTACTCTCTTGTTAGGAGGATGATAGCAATTCTCACTGCTGTCAAAGGAGCCAGTCCCCTAGATGCCAGCCCTGAGACTCAAAACAAATCCCTGGCATTTTTTCCATGAATTAGCAATGCCAGAGGCAGGCCAAGGAATGAGAGGCTACATTGGAAGTGGCATTGTTTTTCACAGTGAGATGCTAAAAGTGTTGATAATTCTTATGCTGAGAGAAGTCAACAAATCCTTCATTTGATTGATGACAATGCCAATAATAACATGCAGTTTATCCTAATAGGTCGCTGGTAGCTTCCAACTGCTGCCAGACAACTTTTAATGCAGTGAGTCCATCGCTACTGCCTGTGGCACATCAGCATCAACCTGGTTATGTTGTGGGCTCAGTTTGGGTGTCTAAATATGGGTCTGGGCCTCTTCTGGGCCCTAAAGGTGCTAAAGAGCAAAACCTACATCATCTGGGATAGCTCTCACTTGGAAAGTTGTCCCTTGAATATAAACACCTGGAAGCAGTTCTTTAACCACCTGGAGCTGAAATGACAACTAAACCCACACATATAGTGATACATTCAATCCAAAACAATTTGAGGAACAAATGCCATGCAGCAAAAAACTCTTACCTAGCAGAGTCTTCCAAGGTACATAAACATTGTTCTCTGAGTTGCAAGGTGCAATTTGCTACACCAGTTTGCTCCTTTTCCTTGCTGCTCCCCTCCTCTGTGCCTGGGCTGCTCCAGTAGAATTGGTTATCAGGCAGAAGGAGCTTAAGGAAGTTACCCTCTGAACTGGACTTTTCAAAAGGAGGAAGTAATAAAATACGGAATGATGGCAACAAAGCTTGTATTCTGTGTTTATTCATTATAACACAGAATACATGCTTTGTTATGTCCTGGGAATTTAACGGTTCAGATGGTTTTCCCTTGCCAGGATATACTATAATGTTATTACAGAGCCAGGTTCTTAAGAGGACTTTATATCCTAGAGATAAGAAATATGGCATCTGACTGCTAAAAAGACTTTTCTACTCCCTTTAGGGTCCCAGGTGGCAAAACAAAAATGTTTGCTACGTAGTAGATATGTTTATAAACTGTCGACAGGAACAAAGAGTGAGTCTTGTGGTTTGTTTGCAGAGGTTTTCAAAAGTTGGTGCTGTCTGTGCAAGTTTCCAAAAGTTGGTGTGTTGTCTCTGTTGCCCTTGATTCCAGAGATCTAGGCAAGTGATCAATAACCTGAAAATATAGGACTCTAAAGGTGCATCTCAGTGATTTTTAAGTATTGCCATAATATTCAACAAGGCTTTTTCTAAACCTTCAGAATCCAGGACTATTATGCCAGCATGTTTCAACCATAATTTGGCCTTACCGCAAGGAATTTCACTACAGTCTCTCCACAGATCTTTGTATCCAGAGCACGATTTTTTTTCAGGCTAATTTAGCTTGTTTTGTAAAGTCCTATATGAAACTTAGAGTTTTTCCAGCAACTATTGAAAGGCCATGTTCATATGTCCTAGAGCAGATCATAGAACCATAGAATACCATGAGCTGGAAGGGATCCACAAGGATCCTTGAAGTCCAACTCCTGGCCCTTTTCAGGACAGCCCCAAGAGTCACACCATGTGCCTCAGAGCATTGTCCAAAAGCTTCTTGAACTCTGTCAAATTTGGTGCTGTGACCACTTCCCTGAATAAAAATTTAGATAGGAACTTGTTTGCTTGTTTCCAACCCCTTAGTATCAAATTCCTCCATAGAAAATGAGAGCAATTGCTAGAGGAACCAAAGAGTTAAATTTGTCTTGTTTGCATAGCCAGCTCTAAAGATGATACTAATATTACCCAGATCAGAGACAATAAGCATTTTGAGAGGATTAAAGAACAAAATCCAGCAAATGAGAGCGAAGTGAGGCAGAAGAAAGTAGATGGTGTTAAGTGCCTGTATTCCACACATCTAACATTACTAACAGAAGTGCTGCAGACAGTTATGCAACCTCCAGCCTTGTTAAAAAACAACAGGCTTTTCAAGGCTAAGGCCCTCATGCAAAAGTTAGGCAATGCAAAATGATGTTTTCCACACATGGATCTCTTCACCATTGTGCTGGCTGGGGGTTGCAGTGTGCATGGCACTTCCATTTCTGGGAAACCTCGATGCCAGCCAGCACCTCAGAAATTCAGGGCCAAGGGGAAAAAGGGAAGCTTTTGCCTTGAAGAAGCACCAAATTATTCTGTGCTTTACCCTTTCACTTACTGCAATGATGCAGCTTCTGATCTGAAAGCAGAGTTAAAAGTCTTGAGTACCTTTTTTTTGTTGTTCTTTTAGGTGGGGAGGTTGGTAAGGGGAAGGGAGGATAATAGATTGGGAAAATTTCGAAGTTGTCTCATCTCTAAATGCAGAAGTGACAGGATTGGGCAAGTCTGCAAAGTCACATGTGCATGTACTCAATAAAAGTCTTGTAATCCCTGGGGTATAGGGAAACTCCAGCAAAAGTTAATGATATGAAATAGCCTCACCATGACCATCTTTCTTGAATAAATTGTATCTTTATGCCTCTGGTATGAAAACAAGGGCTAGGTTTATAGCATGGCACTTGGATTTTTTTGATTCACTTTAAAATTCTACAAACTCTTCACTGCTGCTGAAATACTGCACAGGAACCTTGGTAGGTAAACAACAGCCATCAGGGTGGCTGACACGGGAGCTATTTGCACTCTGCAAAGCCAAAACGTTAAAGAAATGAGAGAAGGTTCAGGCCAAGCTTGGTCTCCCTGCTAGGAATCTGCATTGTCGGTGCAAGAATAGGTACTGCACCCTATCCTTGTCAGCTCTACAGTGAGAAGCAGCAGCAGCCTTGCCCAAGCTCCCTGCAGATGTGGCACACTCCTGTCTTGCCAACATTTGTCCAACCTCCCTGGGAAAGCTGTGTGCTATGGTGATGGTCAAATCTGCAAATCCCATGGATATGGACATGATGGGATTCATCTAATGGCTCACCAGCCCAAAAAGCAGGAGTTACTTTCTCCATTCCACCATTTCACACATGGTAGCTGTTCATGATCCCATGGCAAGCCCTTCCCCATGACTTTCCCAGTCAACCTGCCAATGGTTTGTTTTAGTGGGAGTTTGATGCTGGGGCCAGCAGAAGCTAGGCAAAGCCCAGGCAGGCTACAATGGCCAAGGCAGCTGGGTCACCTGGCACTGTGCCTCCCCGGGGAGCGGCAGTGATAGCACCAGAGCACAGACCAGAGGTCACCGTGGCCATCGCTGCACACACCACTGGGAACAGGGGTCCCCACTGCGGGGACAGGAGCACACCCAGAGCCCCAGCAAGGGCAGAGGAGCCCACAGTGTGCCAGTATCACCCAGAGCAAGCCCCTCTCCCCTTGCATCAGCACCCCTGTGAAGCAGGGAACTGCCTCCCTGGGGTTATTGCAGAAGACTCCAGACCAGGGCAAGGTTTAGGGGTGCTAATTGCACACCAAAGTACCCCAAATCCACCACCTTGGGCCCCACATATGCAGCTCTGTGGGGCTGAGAATGGGCAGAGCACCCACAGGGCAACCCAGGACACCCGTCTCACCTAAGACCTGCTGCTCTGCGCCGAGAGAGAGACGCCAGGACGGTGACACCAGGAGGGTGATAGCGGGAGGGTGACGGCAGCAGTTTTTACGGGCAGAGATAGGGAGGAGAGGAATGTTTGCCAATGCTGTGGCTGCAGGGAGGGAGGAGCGAGTGCAGGGAGAAACTGGCAGCCACTGACCTGCAGGCAGAGCCACAGTGGGCATCTCCAGATTCACCAGTCGTGCTCTCCCCCACAGGTCCCAGGCCACATCCCAGTATGTGAGGGTGGGGAGGACTCCCCTCACTGCCCACACCCACCCAACATGTTCCCCACACACAGATCTGGAAAAACCTTCTGTGATCCCATGAGCTGCTGCTGCTGGCAATTCGCCCACCACAGCAGCTGAGGGGTGACACTGGCTTGTCCCCAAACAAAGAAGAGGACAGCAGGCCCAGGGGGACAGCTGGGTTGGGATCAGCAGAGGCTCAGGACAGTCAGCACACCATGGCAGTGAGCACATTTTATTTCTCTGCAGCAGGGCCAGGGTAGAGGAAGGAACGGCAGCAGTGCCATCACAGCACAGGGCAGGTTTGGGGGGCGTCCGGCGGTGTCTCCTCAGATCTGAGTGCGGAAGCACAGGTCGGTGCCTGACATCTTCTGCGCGTAGTCCTGGTCAAAGCGCTCGTTCTGGGCCACAGTGAAGTAGTTCTTCCAGTCTCCAGTGGTGCCTGTGGCCAGGAGAGATGAGGCTCAGCAGGAATCGGGGGGGACAGTGCACCAGAGGCCCCCCGGAGACGCTCACCTTTGCGCATGAAGGGGGACACGCTGTGGTCCATGATGTCCGAGGGCACCTTGCTGTAGTTGGTGGCAGGGTTGTCCCGCATGGCCTCAAAGGACGTGTGCCGGGTGATGATGTCCAGTGCCGCCTCCGACAGCTTCTGCCCCAGGAACTCAGCCACCTTGGCAATCTCCCGGCGGAGATCCTGTGCCACACAGGCCAACACTCACCCCTCCTGTCACCCCCAGACCCCACACCACCACCCATCCTGCCCCATCACCTCCTTCAAGTCCTCGTAGAACAGGTAGAGAATGGGGTGATCCTTCCTGCGCTCCCAATAGTCCTTGACATGGTTGTACCAGGAACCATATGCCACTGCAGGGGAAGAGCAGCCGGTGGGTGACAGTCCTCCACAGGGTCCCCTACATGCACCCAGGGGTGCCCTGTCCCACCTCTGCCAGCCATGAACTCCTCCAGGTACTGGGCCCATGTCCCAGGGTGTGGCAGCAACTTGTTCATCAAATCAAAGTGGTAGTAGGAGACAGCCACGTCCTTGGCGTTGCGCGCCACATAGATCATCTGCAGATGGCCCATGGAAGTATGAGGGGCAGCCTCAGGACCCAAAACAGGGAGGATGCTCCAGCATCTGGAACTCCTATTACCATTTTGGATGCTGAAGGGAGCAGTGGGGTGTCTTGTCTTAGGGGAACAGGGGAGCTGCAATTCCCCCCAAGGCAGGGACCAGTGTTAGAGGTTACCTTGCAGTGGTTTTCCCAGAAGGATTTAGGCAGGATGTGTGCCGGCAGGTGAGTCTTCACCACGCGGGGGGAGGACATGGTGGCCAGCAGGTCTGTTCCTGGGGGATCCCAGAGCACTTCCTCAGTGGGCCCTTGGCAAAGACCCTTGGGACTCAGCACCCTAGGGGTGTCCCAGCACCTCACTACCTGCTGCCATCTTCCCAGGGGCAGAGAACTCCAGCATGGGCACTCTCCTGCTGATAATGTCCCGCTTGCATTTCTCAGGATCTCCACCTTGAAGGATCATGTCCACAATCTCGCTGACCCAGGTGGTGCCTGGGGAAAGGAATCCATCAAGAGGAGCAGCCAGGGCAGCATCAGGTGTCTCAGCACTGACAATCCCTCAGACCTCGACCAGATGCCATGGGGGAAAGGGAAATCCTACACAACTAAACGCTGACAGTCCCTAAATGTTCTGTGTGCCCCCAGGCAGTGGGTCTCAGCCGAACAACACACTTGCCCACCCAGCACCAGCTTATCTGGTAGCCTTGGAGATGCTCACCAGATTTGGGGAAGGTGACCACCACGATGTCCTCAGGGCGGCTCTGGAAGGTGTCAACCCGTTCCCAGTTGTGGGCGAAGGCATTGACCATGGGGATGCCGTGCACTGTGAGCCAGGGCTGACGCAGATAGGGGTCCGGACTCGCCATCCTGCTGGGGACAGAGACACGTGGCAGGGCTGGCTGGTGAGGGCAGGCCCCCCACCCCACCCTCTCAGGGCGGCCTCCAGCCAGGACAGCCCGGTCACCTGGCACTGTGCCTCCCCGGGGAGCGGCAGTGATAGCACCAGAGCACAGACCAGAGGTCACCGTGGCCATCGCTGCACACACCACTGGGAACAGGGGTCCCCACTGCGGGGACAGGAGCACACCCAGAGCCCCAGCAAGGGCAGAGGAGCCCACAGTGTGCCAGTATCACCCAGAGCAAGGGGACAAGAGTAGAATAGCACCTCTTCCCTTGCCTCAGCACCCCCAGGAAGCAGGGAAGTGGGACCCTGGGGTTATTGCAGGACACCACAGCTCAGGGGAAGGTTTAGGGGTGCTGATTGCACACAAACCCAAAATGCCCAAAATACACCACCCTGGACCCTGCAAGCATGACTGAGAATGGGCAGAGCACCCACAGGGCACCCCAGGACACCCGTCTCACCTAAGACCTGCTGCTCTGCGCCGAGAGAGTGACGCCGGGACGGTGACACCAGGAGGGTGACAGCAGAGGACAGGGAGACTTGGGGCCTCGCAGCGGTTATTACAAGAAGGAGAAGGAAAGAGGCAGGGCGCTGAGGGCAGTAATGTTTGCCAGCCCAGCAGCTGCAGGGAGGGAGGAGCGAGTGCAGGGAGAAACCGGCAGCCACTGACCTGCAGGCAGAGCCACAGTGGGCATCTCCAGATTCACCAGTCGTGCTCTCCCCCACAGGTCCCAGGCCACATCCCAGTATGTGAGGGTGGGGAGGACTCCCCTCACTGCCCACACCCACCCAACATGTTCCCCACACACAGATCTGGAAAAACCTTCTGTGATCCCATGAGCTGCTGCTGCTGGCAATTCGCCCACCACAGCAGCTGAGGGGTGACACTGGCTTGTCCCCAAACAAAGAAGAGGACAGCAGGCCCAGGGGGACAGCTGGGTTGGGATCAGCAGAGGCTCAGGACAGTCAGCACACCATGGCAGTGAGCACATTTTATTTCTCTGCAGCAGGGCCAGGGTAGAGGAAGGAACGGCAGCAGTGCCATCACAGCACAGGGCAGGTTTGGGGGGCGTCCGGCGGTGTCTCCTCAGATCTGAGTGCGGAAGCACAGGTCGGTGCCTGACATCTTCTGCGCGTAGTCCTGGTCAAAGCGCTCGTTCTGGGCCACAGTGAAGTAGTTCTTCCAGTCTCCAGTGGTGCCTGTGGCCAGGAGAGATGAGGCTCAGCAGGAATCGGGGGGGACAGTGCACCAGAGGCCCCCCGGAGACGCTCACCTTTGCGCATGAAGGGGGACACGCTGTGGTCCATGATGTCCGAGGGCACCTTGCTGTAGTTGGTGGCAGGGTTGTCCCGCATGGCCTCAAAGGACGTGTGCCGGGTGATGATGTCCAGTGCCGCCTCCGACAGCTTCTGCCCCAGGAACTCAGCCACCTTGGCAATCTCCCGGCGGAGATCCTGTGCCACACAGGCCAACACTCACCCCTCCTGTCACCCCCAGACCCCACACCACCACCCATCCTGCCCCATCACCTCCTTCAAGTCCTCGTAGAACAGGTAGAGAATGGGGTGATCCTTCCTGCGCTCCCAATAGTCCTTGACATGGTTGTACCAGGAACCATATGCCACTGCAGGGGAAGAGCAGCCAGTAGGTGGCAGTCCTCCACAGGACCCCCTACATGCACCCAGGGGTGCCCTGTCCCACCTCTGCCAGCCATGAACTCCTCCAGGTACTGGGCCCATGTCCCAGGGTGCGGGTGGAATTTGTTCATCAAATCAAAGTGGTAGTAGGAGACAGCCACGTCCTTGGCGTTGCGCGCCACATAGATCATCTGCAGAAAGCTTGGTGGCATGTGGGGACTTGCAAAGTCCCAATGGGGTAGGGAGCCCCCTTACCTCTGCTGGATCCCTCCCAGCATGTTCATTCCAGCCTATTACCTTGCAGCGGTTTTCCCAGAAGGATTTGGGCAAGATGTGAGCTGGGATGTGGGTCTTGATGATGCGAGGGGATGGCATGGCCTCCAGCTGCTCTGTGCCTGTAAGGATTTCCCCCCAGAAGTGATCCCACTGTGGCTCCCTCCCCATACAAAACCAAACACATCCCCATCCACCACCCTCTGCCACTCTGCTACCTGCTGGCAATTTCCCAGGAGCAGCACACTCCATCATGGGCACCCGGTTCACAATGTCATCCTGCTTGCATTTTTCCGGATCACCACCTTTCAGGACCATGTCCACGATCTCACTGACCCAGGTGGTGCCTGCAGGGAAGATGTTGGGTGTCCAGCTGATGCCATTCCCACTGGAGCCCCATCTCAGGCACAAGAGGGTCACCATCTACCAGTGCTGCCTTTTGGCATGCCCGTGGTCCCAGCCCAGGCATCTGCAGGTTGGTACCTCCCTAAGCACGGCCCATCTCTGGTGCCTGGGGATTCTCACCAGATTTGGGGAAGGTGACCACCACGATGTCCTCAGGGCGGCTCTGGAAGGCGTCAACCCGTTCCCAGTTGAGGGCAAAGGCATTGACCATGGGGATGCCATGCACAGTGCGCCAGGGCTTTCGCAGGTAGGTATCTGAATCTGCCATCCTGCTGCAGACAGGGACATGTGGCAGGGCTGGCTGGCAGCGAGGAGCATCACGGGGCCACTTCCTTCCCTGGGGGCCCCAAAATCCCTGCTGAACCCAGCCATCCCGGCCACAGGAAGGAAACCATGCCCTGCTTGCTGGAATCACAGGAGGTGGCATCCATTTTCTGTGGGGATATTAGGGAGCAAGTGGCAGTGCAGGGAAAGTGGAAAGGCATGGACAGCTCTAGGCAGCTCAGTCAGAGCCCATATCAAGCTAGCAGG
>VXBR01002239.1:957746-1024949 GCA_013400215.1 Cisticola juncidis | reverse complement strand
CGCTGGCTCGGAAGAAGCGGCCCTCGCGCTGCGCGGCCGTGCAGGCAGCGGGTCACGATTGGCCAAGGCCCGGGCGCAGCGAGAGCTGATTGGCAGGCAGAGGCCGGTGGGCGGGGACAGGCGGCGGGGCTCGGCCTAAGTGAAGGCACTGTCCGCCGACGGGACCGTGGAAGCCCCTCCGCGGCCACCCGTGCTCCTGCTCCGTGTCCCCCTCCGCGGGGTGTTTCCGGGGCACGGCCACGCTGCCCCGGGAGCGGGGCAGAGCTCAGAACCCCCACCGTGCTGCCTGCCTGGGGTCCAGATAAGCTGCTGCCCCCGCGGGGCCTCGCTGCTGCCACTCCCCGCGCAGGGAAAGCTCTCAGGGCCAGTGCTTGCCCTGGGTGAGCTCTCAGCCCCCAGGGAAGCTCCCGTCGCCACAGCCCTCACCACTGGCTGCCGCTCTCACTTTTCCCACACATCCCCCGCAGCCGCACTGTGGTGCATTCACAGGAGACTGGGTTTTTCTCTATCCCGAAGGAGTTAACAGAGTGTGCAAAAAAACACTCCGCAGCTTCCCCAGTTCACGGTGCCCAAACCCTGGCTCTAGGATTGGGGTGAAGCCCCTCCTGTCCCCCAGTGTAAATCACAGCTGGCTTAGAGCAGGATAAATTATTTGAAATAAGACAGGAGGGGGCCCTTGACGTGGCCATCCTGGTACTTGTTCACTGGGAATGCAGCAGGGGCTCTGTGGGTCAAAGCGGCAGCACAGCAGTTTTGGGTTCTAAATGCGGGAAGGAGTGTGTGTCCCTGGGCATGGGGTGGACACGGCTAGGAGAGGACATGAGGGTAAATGTGGCTTGAGGTGGCTCAAGGGGACATGGCCAGGGCCAGCATGGAAAAGTGCTTGTCTTGAGTGGGACATACGGAGGAGTGTGTGGCTGGCTGCCACAGGGGACATGGAGGAGCCATGGCCAGACGAACGATGGAGAGCGACATGTCTGGGTGGAGACACGAGACTCTTCCATGAGACCTTCCCAGCCATGGAAAACTTGTTTTCTGCTTTGAGTGACTTCAGAGGCAAAGCTTTTTCACCAATCCTTTATGGCTGTGGCTGGTTATTCGTGGGTTGACGGTGAGGGTAGGAGGGTGGGAGGGTCTTTCTGCTGTGTTTTGGGATATGTTTGGAGACATGATATCCCAAATATGGTGCCCATATTCAAACTACAGTGTCCATATTCCAGCTACAGGCATGTCCATCCCAGGCATGGTGTCTGAAAGGAATGAGATGAATGTGTCGTTACAAACAGACCGTGTGAACTTTAGATAGGGACAGGGACTTATAGATAGGGAAGTAACAGAATAAACTATTAGTTCTAGAAAATGTTACTAATCAACATGAACTGTTGCTTAGCCAAGGACAGGTTAAATTCCTGAACCTAGAGAAAAAGAAGAAAGACTTAATGGAATCATGAATAGCTTTATTTTTTTCTTTCTTTTACATCAAAAAAAGGGGTGCGTACTACCAGGGAGCATAGAATATGTGATTCGGGAAGTCTGTACCTTTCGAGTACCTCAGCCAATGGGGAAGAGGAACACGGTGATGCAGGCAGGAGCTTAGGATAAAAAAGGGAAATTCCCTTTATTCAAATAAAGTCATAAGACTCCTCTGTCTCCTTTTTGGACATAAACCTCTGACATCGTGGATTCATTTTCCTGACAGTGTCCCTCCCGGAGCTGTCTCTTTGGTGCTGCCCCGCAGGAGTGGATGGCCAGCCTCATCCTCCTGCGACCTTGCTGCAAATAGCCCGGAGCACCTCCATGGGTGCGGGCAGGGGACTCCCGGGGCCGCTCCCGGGGCTGCGGTGTGCGCCGGGGCCGCCAGGGGGCGCCACCGCTCCACACAGACTCGCCGCCGCTGCCAGGGGGCGCCGCCGCCCGGGCCGCGGGAGGCTGAGGGGACCTTTCCAGGGTCCCTTCCCGAGGGTCCCTTCCCGGGGAACCCTTCCCGGGGGACCCTTCCCGGGGGTCCCGTCCCGGGGAGCAGCTGCAGGTGCCCCCGCCAGCGAACCCTCCGGCCACCGGGCCTCACCTGGTTTCTTCTCCCCAGCTCTTTCCCCGAGCCGCTGCCGGCCCGCGCTGGCTCTGTTGTCACCCGGCAGAATAGCTCGAACTGGCCACGCCCGGAGCCACTCGTGCCCGAGTGACCCAAGCCGGGTGTGGATCCCTCAGGACGAGGCCGGGATGCCTGCACCGAGGACGATGCTGCTGCTGCCTGCCCTCAGCACGGCCCTGCCAGCGCCCACCCCGCTCAGCCGCACAGAGATGCTGCCAGGAGCTGGCGACTGCAGTTCCTTTGTGACTCCAGTTAGTTTGCATCTCCTGCTCCAGGAAGGCCCTCTCCAGTTTCTGCTTCACCTCATTTGCAGCTTCAGGTGATTTGTTTCTGTCCCCAGTTTGCCTCAGGTTCAGCTCATAGAGTTTGTTCGTGCCTCCAGCATGTTTTAGGTTCCAAATTGGTTTTACCTTTCCTGACTTCAGTTTGGCTCCAGTTTATTTGCAGCTCCAGTTTGTTTCCATGTTTGGCTGATCTATGGCTCCAGTTCATTTCTGCTCTGGCTCATTACAGCTTGTGCTTTTTAAAATGATCTTGGCTTTTGAGAAAGCCACAAATCAATCACTATTATAACCTAATTGTATGTTGTAATTATGTTATGGACATAATTGTACGTTGTCTAAGATGGACTAAGCTTCTTGGACCAATGCAAGTCGACCTTCGACCTCCAGTGGGATTCCCCACAGGTGCTCCCATACCAGTTACCACTCTCAGGAAAATCCACAAATGCCAGAAGTTTATGTTCATAAAGGAGGCAGAGGAGTCCTGCAACTTTATTCTAATAAAGGGAGAGAGTCCACCGGGGCACAAGCCTGCGAAGTTTTCTCTTTCAAGGCTTCTGAAGGCCGGGCCTCTAGCCTAAACTCCCTGCAGCAAATTGTCCTCTTCCTTTCCCCATTGGCTGAGGTAAAAGGAAGGTACAGCCTTCCCAAACTGCCTCCCACATTTTAATCCTCCCTTGTACCTACTATTTTACCCCAAACTTCAGAAGTTCAGGCTTGTGCAGACCCACTTGTTTGTTTCAGGAACCAAGCTATCCGGTCTCTGCAACAAACCTGCTGCCCAAAGTTAGTACAGACATGAAGACCCATTTCAAAGACACTAACACAAATACTGTCACCCATCAAATTGTTTGTAAAGACATTAACTTTCCTCCTATCACCTTGATGAATAAATGGAGTGAAGTTCCAAACAAGGTAAAGAACAAAGTGGTTAAGTAATGGAAACAATAATCACAGGAATGTGGAAGCAAATTGATGGCCTGCTTAAGTTCTTGAAGGGGGAAAACACATTAAGATAACACCCTTCTTATCCAGGATGTGTAATGATGAACTTTAAAAATCCCCAGTTTTGACTGGTTCTCTAGTGAGAACTTGCCCTAGTGATGAACTTTTGCTCCTTATAATAGTAAAAACTACACCTCAGCTCAGGCACCTTGCCCTACAATAAGACCGCAACTCACCAAACACAAGCTATGATTGCTTGGGACACAACGGCTTTAATCTGAAGGAGAGAAAGGAGGAGCCAATAGCAACTTAAAGAAAGTAGTGACTTAAGTAAGACTTAATAGCCCAAGATTGTGCCTTGGGGTGCTGGCTCTGGGATTTATATGACCCAGCATCTCTTTCTGTGCAGAACAGTAAATCAAATTAAGTGTTGTGTTTAGAGAAACCTCCTTTTTTACAGTGACTGAGTTTGGTTGAGTATCTGATCCTGTGTATTAACCTGCAGAAGCTCTCACCCTTTTTACCACACTAAATTCCCTCAGTAATTTTGACATAGGAAGATGATCCAAGAAATGCTTGCACATTGTTCTAGCAGGGAAAATACATTTTCCTTGAAAGCAGGGCCTTACAGCCTCAGATTGTTCAGCGGCTGCTGCTGTGTCAAGTTACTTTTCCTTCTTGCCATTGCCATCCATTCATACCTGCTACAAGATAACTGCTGCCCCCTCCAGCAAAATCAGGGACCTTACAGAGCAAGTCAGTTCAGGTATAGGTCATTTCAAGGTAGTTTATGTTGTGGTGACTTCGTTGATTTTGTTCTTTCAAACATTATATGCCAGCCTTACACAGAATCCAGTACATAAAGAGGCTACAAGACAGCTGAAGAGGAGCTTTGGACACAGGCATGGAATTATAGGGCAAGCGGGAATGGCTACCTGAGAGAAGGCAGGTAGAGATTACATATTAGGAAGAAACTCATGTACTGGAACATCCCTGGAAGTCTTCAAGACCAAGCTGGGTGGTGCTTTGAGCAACCTGGTGTAGTGGCCCTGTCTTGGCAGGGAAGTTGGAACTAGGTGATTTCTGAGGTGCCTTCTATTCCAGGCCATTCTATAATTCTAAGCTACAAACAGGTCTGGTTCTGTCTTTTGGGGGCTGTGTTTGTGCAGTTGTGTTTTCTGTTATACTCAAACCAGAAGTTTTCCTTCCGCCTAAAAAAAAACCCAAACAGAACAAAAACAACCAAAAAATAGTAGGCTGAAGCAAAATTAAACAGAGAGGAATTAATGACTTCCCTATTTAGAACAGGATGAGGATTTTAAAAAGCCCCAAAAGAACAAGAAAAAAAAAAAAAACAAATGAACAGCCAAACCCCAAAGCACAGAAGGATATTTTGGTACTAACCTTGCTGGTGCAGCTGCTAACATAAATGTTTTCTGACACAAGTGGATGTCATGAACCAATGTGTAACAGTTAACCCATGAAGGCTTGTGTATTCAGAGCAAGGTTGGGGAGGTGATTACTTTTAGCTGCACTGATTTTAGGTGGGTTTTGCAATTCTGCTTTGCTTCACTTCTGAAAAAAACCCAGAAATGCCTTCGTAAAGTCTGGGAGAGATATGAGGGCACTGGAGGGGCTGGGACTGGAAAAATCCAGAGAAACCTGAGCCTCCTAGTGCTGCAAGGCTTAGTTTGGCAAGTGAAAGGAAATTCAGTTGCATTCTCACAGTCCAGCCTCTTGATCAGGGAAAAGAATTCCCAATGGTGTCTCTGAAGCCACTTCTCACTAAACAAATAATCATCTCCAAGGAGAAGCTCTTGACTCAAAATAATATAGTTCCACCATTTACTGAACAAAGTGGTCTTATCTGCCTTTTAAGGGGAAAATTACTTTATGACAATAGAAATCCTCTTAGGTCATCAGCCTGTACCCTGAAGCAGCCCTTCTTGTGTTCTCTTTCCTCCTCACTGTTGGCTTTCTTGGGTTATTTTTAGTTTACAGTTACTGTCATATTTACAGTGGAGATGTGTGCAGCAGGTTGAATAAGCTGCCTCCCTAAAAATGAGCATATTTTCATTGTCCTGTTTGATTTCTTGGTGAAAACCGTATCTGTCATCTTCTGGGTCTGTCTGTTTTTTTCTTGGATAAACTTTCCCTCTGCTGGCAGCACTGATGGTGAGGACCAGGACTGGTATGGCCAGGTGGGAGTGTCTTGTCAGTCTGTTGTGTCCAAGGTGTCACCTGCTGCACACATGAGCAGGAGCTCGTGCCAGTTCTTCTCAAAGCTATGGTACTTTCATATGTATTCACAGACTTGTTTCTCCTGTTCATGGTAGATGATTTACAGGAGCACAGAGCAGAGGCTGCTCTCCAGTAGGACATTTAAACGCTGTGTGACTTTGCATTTTGAAGGATCATTTAGCCTTTGAATTGTGTTTACCCTTATGGCTTTCAGGCTGAATATCTTATATATGAGTGGAAGAGCCCCAAAACCCTGGTTTGGCATCCCACATTCCCTCACTTAGTTTTTGCTTTTTTTGGTGACTCACATCTCTATTCCTCCACAAAACCAGCTCCCACCTACCACTCCCATGAAAAAAATGCAAACAGTAGAAAGTTTAACAGGACCTCTACCAGAGTTTTCCTGCAAGTTACCTCCTTGGAGGTCCCTCTGCCATTACTGCAGTCTTTGGCTCCACTACGTTTAAGCTGTAAATATACTGCTTACAGCTGGAACAGCATCTGCAAAACCACTTCCAGCCAGGTGTCAGTAATATGACTTTGATTCAGACTTTGGGAACAGTAAATGACTGATTACAAGGATTTCCAGCTCCTAGATCTTTAATGAAGTGGCTGCTAAAGCAGAAATATCGCAAACCTCTCAAGATGCTTATCCCATTTCTCAGTGTTAAAATAGCTGGTGCTCTAAAGAGTATCTTTGGGATACATCATTATAAATCTGCTCTTACAACCAATGTTACAATGAGATCCAACTCTGCAATACTTCATCAGTACTGTGAAGCTTGTTTGCTGTGCACCCTTCCATCTTGCCAACACACTGTGTCCCCAGCCATGGAAGGAGGGACTAGTCTGTCACCACGGCATATGGCAGAGCACATCATGTCCTTCTAAGTAAATGCCATAGCAAAGCCATTCCCACTCCTGAGAAGCCAGAGCAGCATGGACATGCTGCTGAATGCATTCTGCTGATGGATTCTCATGTGACATGTCCCAGGAAGCTCTTCCCTCTCTACAGCTGCCACCTCCATGACTCAAGGACAGCCCAAGACCCTTTGGCTGCTGAGATGAAAAGAATCAGGGGGATACTCAGAAAGCATTGCTCAAGTCAGACCACCCCCCCTAACAACCTTTTTTCAATCAAGAAAGAAATTTGTTTAAACAACATCCATACTGATTTGGAACAGGAGTCTCGTGTTTCCTTCTAGAATCAAGTTAACATTTTTAATAGGGGAAGTATTACATAATCAGATAAACAAAATAGAAATGAGAAGACTTAACACCAACTCCTGGTCACCGCACCTTCCCCAGGACCCTTGCTCCTGGCCTCTGCTACAAACGATGCATTTCTGGGAGCATGATCAGCTCTGTTGTTGCCTTGAGGTCCTTGAGGATATATCTCCTTGCCTACAGCTCCTCCCCCTGCTCCAATATCCTTTCAAGCTCCTCCTGCTGAAAGTGCATGGGGACCTCACTGCAGTGGGGCTCCAGCCAACTCTGTCACTGGCAATTTTAAGGCAAGCCATATTCAGGAGCAGGGGAATGCCTGGGCCAGACTACTTGCTCCCAACATGGGTGCAAGATGGAGGAAGGTGGACCAACACAGCAGCTATTGTTCTGACTTTATGAAGGCTGCTTTATGCTGTCCCATTTAATCTAAATAATTGTGTGCTCTGTGTGTGCTCCTTGGAAAGCTTCATATTGCACTTGCTGGCTTGTCTACCACCTCCTGGTTTGTTATTTTATTTGTCAGAATCCAAACAGTCATACTGTGAAGCTGAAGATGCTCCCAGCACTTTTCTTCCAACATTTGGGTTCCTAGAAGTCCAGTCTCTCTCCTGTAAGATGGGTAATTGATTTGAACCCATTAACTTGATTTCCTATGTGTTTCCACTTCACCCTGGCACCTTCTGTCTGGTCCTTCTGCCATGTCTGTGTCCTTTGTATTGCTTGCATAACCCTCTGCCTCCCACCTACTGTGCTATGTTATGGCATGCTTGTTCCTTAGACTCCAAGGGTTCATGCAGAAGGACATGAACAATCCCAGTGCTTTAATTTTTTTTTGTAGTCTGATGGCAACACTTCCCAAGAGTTTGTCCAGAAAGTCCCTGCCGCCTCTGGCCAGTCAGCCACCCTGCTCTGAGTTGCACTTGATGCGTTGCTGTCAGCCTCCCCATGTCACCAAAAGCACTGCCAACCAGTCTCCTGACCTCTGCAAGTTCATCCTGGTAAGACAAGGAAAATAGTTGTTTTCAAGGTCTTTAGTCCAAATTTCTTTCTTATTTGTCACCTTGCCAAGTGACAGGAGAACTTCCAATTTTTCAGTGGATCCTCTGTTGTAAATGTAAATCCATGAGCACAAAGCGAGGCTGTGCAGGTGTTAGTACCTCACCAGTGTGCACTGGTGTCTGGGTTTGGAAAGATAGGTGTTTCTCAGGGAAAACTGGAGTTTCCCTTGGAATGGAGAATGTAAAACCCCCATGCCTCCAAATTGTTACAATTTTGCAGTTAGGAGCTTTCAGGCAAAAATAAGGGAATAGGAGTAATTGTTCTTTACGAGGACTATTAAAAATGCAAATGCAGTAATACAAAAACAAAACAAAAACAAAACAAAACAAAAATTCCCCCCCAAAAAAACCAACAAAAACACCCCCCCCAAAATACAANATTGTTCCACTGTTTTTAACAGCTGGCCCATGAAGAGAAGGCATCCACCCCCCTCCCCCCAGAGTTACAAGAGATAAAGGAAAAAAAAAATCTCCCTAACTGGTTTCAACAGATGAAATAGAATACACATTTTCTTGGTTACATAACCCAAGACAACTGGACATGAGCCGGTATCCTGGGGAGGAACAGGGATGCCCCTTTTCCCCATCAGCTTCATCCTGTCAGACAGGGATGTCCCATGCTAGACTCACCATAAGGGCAGGTGCATCAGCAAGATGTGTCAGAGTGGGAGCTGTCTCAGACACTGGCTATCCAAATTGCCTTTCTTCAAACCAGCTGCACTCCTTGAGCTCCCTTGACTTGCTGTGAGGTCGACTTTGATGGACAGGAGCACCCTGAAATTCCCACCCCACCCCCCCTCAAAAACACAGTCAAAGTCCTCCCTGTCTTTCTTTAGTAAAATGAGGTAGGCTGGGCTTTTGATCATGAAGTTTTCCTGTTTGGAAGGAGGAGGAGCCACCTAGTCATGGGTTCATTGATTCCCTCACCAGCAATGTTTGCTTGGGCACAGCCAAGCCGCACCTCTGATGACTAACAGGCAGTGCTCTCTCTCTTTGATATACTATCAGCTGGGTTTATCAGAGTATCAACACAACCTCCCCACTCCAGGCCTCGCCCCTTCTGGCCAGCTCTCCCTGCAGAGAGAGCAGGGGCTGAGAGCTGAGCTCACCTCTTATTCCAAGGAATCTTAATAGCAGGTTTTAAGCTACTTATTTACTTTTTTTGGTCTGTGCAGGAAGTCTGAGCTAAAAAAAAAAAAGGAAAGAGACAGAAGTAATTGCTCTGGCACGCCTGCATTCCCACTTTAGTCTCAGACGGGCAGGCACTCTTTCTTGTCTGAGCCAGGAAGAGGATCTGATCCCTAAAGATCATCGCCACAAACGTGCGTAAGTGAAACCTGCAGCCATGCTGAAACAGATATTATCAGACATGTACATCGATCCGGAGCTGCTGGCAGAACTCAGCGAGGAGCAGAAGCAGATCCTCTTCTTCAAGATGAGGCAGGAACAGATCAGACGGTGGGAGGAAAGAGAAGCTGCTGCAGAAAAGATTTCAGCAAAGAAGCCACTGCCAAGAAAAGGTAAGTGTCTGACTCCTGGCTGCTTCACCCTCTGGCACATATCTGGCCTAGTCAACTGCTTCCTAGAAATAGGAAGTAAAGTATCCTTAGAGCAATTTCTTCTCCAAGGGACATGACATAGGCTTATTTCCAAACATAATACATCCACGTACAATGGGGTAGTTTTGGCCAGACACACAATGGTTTTTACTCCCTGGCCCAGACATTCTGTCCTTGACCATATTGCTCAGCTCCCCTGGCTGGGAAGACAGGGTTTATTTGCCCCCAGGAGATGCATCTCATTAAGTTTACCACTAACAGGTGCCCCTGAATCTGTCTTTAAAATAACCATGGATTTGAATATCTTTCCTGAGGTGCCAGATCTGATGGGCATTTCCCACTGAGATTTTACATCTGAAGTTCCCTTGCCAGGATTATACAGCATGCTGGCTGCTAGGAAGATAGATCTCTTCTCCCAGGTTTTCCCCACATGCTCTATTTGCAGGTAGCTCACACCCACACAGTTTGGGGAGGACAGGGGTCAGGAATTAAAGCAAGAAAAGAAAAAATGATGATTCTTCTCCTTTGCTCCCAGACTCAGAAATGCCTCCTTCACTGACCTGGCTCAAGGGTGTGATAAAATTGGCAAGTGTGGGCTGCATCCTAGTCAAGCTTTCTTGACATAGAGTTGCTTTTGGGTGACTCTGTCACCAACAGCAGCTGGTAGGGAACAGCAGATGCAACACAGGCCCTAGAAGGAGCTACCCAGCAAACAGCATTTGCCAAAGATCTGCTTCTTTTTCAGCCAGCAGGAAGTCAGTGACATGGAAACTCGGTGCTGACAATGAAGTGTGGGTCTGGGTGATGGGCGAGCATCCTTCAGATAAATCCTATGCAGCCATCTGTGAAGAGATCCAAGCACAAAGAGCAAAGCGCTTAGCCAGAGAGCAAAGCCAGGAGGGCAGGTAAGCACCCTTCAGCTGAAGGACTCGGTGGGCTGATACAGAAGAGAAGGCTTTTGTTTAGGGACACATCAACTGGAGTCTTCTCTGTAGGGGCTGTGGTTAGTACTGTCACGCTAGCCTTGCTGGTAAAAGGCACAGGCAAAGGCTTTCTGAGAGGGCACGCAATGCTGGCAGAGACCAGCTGCAGCCTGAGGCTTGCCCTGGCTCACTGGGCCTCCTGTGACCTGGCTCCTGCATGGGACCCTCTGCAGACCACAGGAAATGCTGATGCTGTCACTGCCACAGGTGACAGGCTTGGATCGCTCTGATTCACTGGCAGGTGCGTGGGTACAGCTGGACAACAGTTACTCACCACGAGTCATTAATTTTATTACTCACCTGTCTGATTTGGAGATATAACTTCCTATGCACATGTAGCTTCATTGCAGCTCTGTTCTGCTCACGTGTCTCCTCCTCATCATCAGAAAGTGACTCCCTTCTAAGTCCTCTCTCTCTTGCATTTCAGAGAGACTGATTCTTCTGCAGCATGGTCTCTGCACTCACAGACAGGACTTCTGTCTGAGACAGATCTTCATGGGGATAAAAAAAACACTGCAGAGAAGAAGGAGGAACATGGGAAAATGACTGATATTGATACAACAGGAAGAAGCCAGGAGCTCACAAAGGTAGTTTTCCATTTTCCCATAACTATATGAAACATGTTTTTAGAGGTCTAGAAAGTCCAGCAAATCCTGGTTGCTGTAAACATAAATCTGAAGGAAAAGGCCATCTATCTGTTAAATTTTTCTTCTACAGAAGAGGCCATGTTGTTACATCCTTCCTTAAGACTCAGGAGGTCCATGTGCTATTCTCAGCTGGGAATAGCTCTGGGTGCTCTGCTCTGCACCAATGGATAAATTTACTCCGAATCTCTTTGCTTTCATTCTCTGTGGGTAAAACAAGGGGTGCAGTGCTTTTCCTTCTGCACTGTTGCTGATTTGGATGGCTTTTGGGGCAAGACCAGGGAGGCTATCCTGGGATCTTTAAATAGAAGGTCACAGCCCTCAGACATAAAATTTACTTTTATAAAAGACCAAATGAAGATCATTTTACCAGAATCATCTGACATGAGCATTTTAGGTGGTTCTTGGGGTTTTTGTCTTCTAAAACAGAAATCAGCTTATGATCTTGATAGCACAGGACAGCTTCAAATGCAGTAATAGTGTTTGCTTTCCTGTGGTGTTTGATTACAGAAATATTTTTCCAGCAATAAATACATTAGTGTTTTTTAACTGGCTACAAAAAGCCATTTGCAGAGAAAGGAAAAAAAAGAAGAGTTAAATTAACTACCCATGCAATCACAGCTGAACAAAAGGAACAGGACACCCTGCCAATTTAATGGGAAAAGTCCAGTCTCACTCTGCAGCTTTCATTCAGCCTTGAATGAATCTATATGAGTGTATATTCGTTTATCGTACAGCCACTCGGTACTATGGTGTAAAATGTACGATAACAGAAGGCTGGGTTTTGGCAAAACACTCTTCTACTGCTACCAAAATTGTGAATGGAATTTGGAGTGACTGTCTCCTTTATCAAAAGCCTCTGAGTCACATGGGATTTTTCTCTGCACTGTTTGCTGAAGTTGAGCAACTATGTGGGCGATTTTTTTTTCAAAGGAACTTATTAGTCAAAGCTGACAAAAAAACCCCAAAACAACAAACAACCAAACCCACCACCCAACAACAAAACAAACCAAAAAAACCCCCTGAAAATAAACAATCCATCACTAAAAATCTAACCCCCTTTCAAAGTCTTGCACATGGAAATAGATGGAGGTTGTATGTTTTTCTTTCTTTTCTTTCATATTATTAGTAGATTTTCCCAGGTTTCTGGGGATTTTGCTGTTAAAAGGAGAGCTCCAGACTGAAGTCCCCTGTTATATTTTCTAGGCCTGAAGAGAGGCTTTTTTTTCCCCACCTTCTGCATTAAAATATTTTCTCTGAGATCTAGTTTCCTTTTAACCTGAGAGATTCAGGTATCATGCTGCAGGGAATAGGGCTGATCTATGAAAAAATAGATGTGTGTTTCACACACATTTGAAATTCCTAGTTTCCTGTTGATGAGAGGGAATTTTTAAAGCCTGTTCATATTAAATATTAGCCAAGTAGGTGATGGAGCTAAAAGGAAGTGTGACCTTGGTAAGCAGACCTTGGTAATACAGTTAACTCATCACTCGTTGTGCCATGGGAGGCAGGCAGGCTCTGATGAGGAGGTGGGTGGGTTTTTACTGAAAGCCAAAGAGTTCGTCTGCAGAGGCAGTTCTCAGCTAGGCAATGCTGGCTGGGCTGGTTCTCAGAGAAGAGAAAAGATGAAATATCCAGCCAGTTGGATCAGTTTGTCAAGTAGGAGTTTACAGCAATGCAGCCACAGCTGCAAACATGCACAGGCAGGTAGATAGCAGGTTCTGCAAGGGATTACTTGAGAGGAAGGGAAGAAAAAGACTGCTCCCTGGAAGCACTTGTAAGCATTGCTTAGCAAATCTAGGCATGCTCATGGCAATCCTGACATCCCTGGGTTCTTGTCCTGTGGTACTTTTAGCTGAATATGATGGGAAACCCCCACCAGTGTTTGTCAGAGAAGGGTGGCAAAATCTGTTAACAAATGTCACATAACTATTTTTGCATTAAAGACCTGTTGCACTAAAAAAAGAGCAATTGCCCGAATGTCACATTTATTTCTCACCACTCTTTTGCTCTGCTCAGAGAGGAACCAGAAATATTCACCAGATGCTGGCAGATTGCCATGTGAGGAAGCATAGGTTCCAACAGGTAAGTGGCAACCTATGATGCTCCTAATACATTTAGTGGGGTCAGTGCTTTGTCCTAGAGTCCCAGTCAGCTTCAGAGCCTCATGTGAGCAAAGAATGTTCTCACCTTTTGGACCAGTTTTATCAGGTATTGCCATGCTTCTCATGTATGGTGTGATGATTTGGAGATGATACAAAGCAGGCCAGGCTGGCAGGTTGGGGAGTGGCACAGAGAGATGCTCCTGATGATTTTTGGTGGGCTGTTTTCCCTTCCTGTCTCTATTGTCACCTGCAGTAAAAACAGAGGATCTTTGTGTTGTTGAAATAGGAGGGATTCAATTGGTAAAGAATGGAGTTCCCAGTATTTCAAGGCTAGATAAAAAGCAGGGCTAAAGCTTGCTGGAGACAAAGCTGAACATACTGTTTCTTTCATAGATGAAGGAAGCACAGAGGAAAAAATCAGAAGAGATCACATGTCCCCAGGAGCCAATGCCACAGAGCCACTCCAGCACAGAGAGACAGAGAACACTGCAGAAATCGGATGAGAATGAGCCTGAATGGCAAGAATTCTGTAAGATCTTAAAATTATCTTTTCCTATAAGGCTTGAGAAATCTTATAGCTCTGTGGGGTCATCTCAGCCCTTGTCCTGCCATACTAGAACTGAATAATAGATCAGAGGCTGGAAAGTATTGCCAAGAAATACAGCCCTGTATTATTGGAAATACTTCTGAGTCCACACAGCATTGAGACTAGAGCTGGGCAGGGAAATGAAAAACTTTTCCAACTGACAGTATGTTAAACCAAGCAACAAATAGGAACCACATGAGTATAGCCAGTATAAATTTAAACTAGAAGCTGGCTTTTTGTAGGACTTTGCAGTAACATTGCTCTTGAGGACAAGGATAATGGGTAACAGGGACTAATCAAAAAGCCTGTTGTTCAAGCATGATCTCACCTAAGTAAAGCCCTGTCTCATGTAACGAATCCTAGTGATGGAAAGGAAAATGGCAAACAGTATGAGACTTGCAGTAGCATCCATCACTGCTGCCAAATGCTTCCTGAAGGAGAGAATCTGATGCACTTTTCTTCCCAGTTCTCCCCCTGCTGTTGAGTAGATGGCAATGCTGTACCACCAGTTGTTTCCACTTCAGTCTAGGGGTTTCATTTTTCTGACTGATAAAAAGAAAAAAATTGCTGACTGGAGAGCTGGTTATTTGTACAGACTCCAGAGTAAGACGGACCTAGACAATCGAGGCAGTTTTACAGGAAAAAAAAAAAAAAAACAAACAAAAACACAGTCAAGTCCTCCACTTTCCATAATAGTTTCAGCAAGGCTCCTTCCCACCTTCCAAAATTGATTAGCACTTTCAAATTCCTCAAATGATTGCTTTGGGGTATTTTCAGCAGCTTCAATGCCATAAGCCCTGCCCCTTCTCCCCCCTCTCCCCACGTCAGTCTACATGGAAGGCACTACAGAAATCCATGTCTAAACCAGGAGTCGGCATCTGAGATAAAACCAAGTCTCTAAGTACAAAGGGACCTGGTACCAAGAAAAAACACACATTTTTATTCTTGTCCCAGAAAAAGACTGAGGTTTAGTCTTTTAAAGGAATAAAAACGGTGCCACTTAACACGTGGGAGACACGTGAGAAATGGTCTCACAGCTGAGTGAATCTTTCAGTTTGTGAAATGGGTTATTCTTCCATTTCATCAAGCAGGAAGATGGCCAAAGGGTAGCAAACTTTAAACTTGCTGCTTGTTCACTCCTGTAGGACTCCTTTTTTGTTCCAGTGCGGAAATCCAAGGCGGCAGATGAGAAGAGACGCTCCCTTGCACGGCAAGCCAGAGATGACTACAGGAGACTTTCACTGCAGGGCATCCACAGAGGGAAGCAGGCAGACATTTCCAAGGGTGCCACAGCAGGAGATCGGCGACCACTTCAATATCCACCTCTCCCCCCCAAGCCTAAATTTCTGCCTCCTGCAACGGCAAATGGGAGAGCGATTAGGTAAGGAAGCCTGTGTGCACTGTGGAAAAAAGAAGGGATGAGATTCTTTTGCTCTAGCATGGCATGGTTGAGATGAGAATAATTAGCTCTCCCCTTTGTGTGGAAGAGACACCCAGTAAGGAAAAATACTGAGCCTATGCTATATTCCAGCTTAGGGTGTGATGAGGCTTTCAGGTGTTCATTCCTGGAGGGTAACAGATTTTAGTTTAGTAGAGTGTCCTAAGCCTGGAGTACATAGAGCCCCTATGATGCCAGATGTCCACTGAAAACCATATTCCATACAGCTGACCTGGTGTAAGCTGCCTGTTTAGGGCTGGTCTTAAAATGCTAAGCAAAAGGGACTCAAAATTGTCATTTGAATCTGATGCACAAACCAGAGGTCTTTTGTAACAGGAAAGAGGGAGTCCAGAGAACAATCTCCAATTCCACAGAAGAAAGCATCATCAGATGGTTCAAAGAGGAGCAATTCCCTCTCCGAGCTGGCTATCTGAAAACCACAGACACAATAGCACCTTGGTTCCATGGTGAGTCCTGGGAATTTCCACCCCAAACCAAGTGTTTGAGGAGTTTTTTCTGCTAACACAGCTGCTAACACAGGCTGGGCTTGGGAGTAAACTATACTGGAAGCAACATACAACAACTGCAATACTATTCTCTCTCATAACACAGCAACAGTCCTTTTGAGCTCTCCACGTTTGTCATTCATCGTTGGCCAAATATGGAACAGTTAACAAAGAGCAGTTGGCCATGGTCTGTTACTAGCAATGGCAACACTCTTCTTCTTGGGCTACTGGGCAAGACAACTGTGAAAGGGATGGAAGTGCCATGGACTGGTTTTAGAGCAGATTTCTTGTGACAACTGTTCTGTTGAGTCCTGCACAAATACTTTTCTCCCTTCAGTTTTGTGTTTTGGTTTTGAACAGGTATCCTAACCTCTAAGAAAGCAGAAGAGCTTCTGAATAAAACAGTACCAGGGAGTTTTCTGATCCGGGTCAGTGAGAAAATCAAAGGCTATGTGCTCTCCTATCGGTCTGTGGAAGGATGTAAACATTTCCTCATTGATGCCTCCAGTGATTCCTACAGCTTCCTTGGAGTGGACCAGCTGCAACATTCTACACTGGCTGACCTTGTAGACTACCACAAGGTGATCATGTAGCAATGCACTCATTAGCTGTTTAATTGCCTCAGGGAACTTCAAAATAAGAAAGAAAAGATTCGGTTATTTTGAAATAGGTAACTAGACTAATTTTAACTGCTGCTGGGTATCTTGTGTGCTGCTCCAGAAGGGTATGTCAGCCTGACTGATACTGCCCAGGTGACTTAATACATCTCAGATATCTTAAATTTGACACTCATCCTCAAGGACACAGAACGCCTTGCATGCAGGGCCCAAGTTATTTACAAGCTACTTAGTAGAAATGATGATGAGAGGTGACAGCATATTCATGCAAACTCCTTTCTTTTGTATTCTTTCCATGGTTAAGGGGCACTGGCAAGTTGGGTAAACACAAAATCCTGCTTACCTTCAACATTAGCATGAAAGAGAGCAAGGTATCTTTATATAATCTCAAAGCAGGCAAGGGGTGGTACTGAGCAAAGGTAAAAAATGGAAGGAAAGGAGGAAGATTAGCAGGCTCTTGCAACAATAATAATAAAAGTGGTGTTTGCCAGGACTGGCTGCAGTTACATGGGTTTCAAGGAGAGCCAGATGGATTGTTCACTTGTTTACTGTAAGATCTGCCCAGGGACAGGACAATAATTTTCTCATAGGTTCATTTAAAATCTCTGTTTCTTTTAAATAAGTGCCTAGCTTAATACAGACAACAACTGGACATGAGAACAATAGCTATGCTTATTTGCCCTATGGAACTCTACCTGGTCTGCCTGGACTTGCTTCTTGCATGATTTTCACAGTTCAGGCTGAAAGTATTAAAAGCAAGAATTACACAGCTATTTATACCAGAGCTAAAGGATTTAAAGCCTGGCTGTGCATAACTGCATCAAATATAGAGCCAAGCCCACAGTCTGCAAAGAATCCTGCAGACCTCCTGCATGACAGCACATGTGGGCAGAAGAACCCACTCTGCCAAAGTGCCCCACTGGGTTCTGCGTATCAGCCACCAGGTGATCATGAAAGAAGACAAGTCCCCATCATGCATCTGTTGCTAGGATGCAGAATGAGTTTGGAAGCAGAGACTATACTATCAGGGAATTCCCTGCTTAGAACAGGACTTGCCTAAGCAGGGGGTGTGTGCTCTCTCCAGAATCCACCCTTGTCCCTCCCACAAACACAGCCAGAGGCACAGGCCACAATCCCTGGTCCTGCTTTACCTGCATGCTGCACGGTCCTGGCTCCAGCACTTTCTAGGCAGGGCACCACTCCATGTCAGAGAAGCTGTAGTTTTCCTCAGGGATGAGCACAGCTCTTTCCTAGAACTGCCTGAGTTCTGTCACTGAGTTATGGCACAGAACACAGACACTGTTTTGAAGACAGAGGGCAGAGGGCCCTTCCCTGAGTTCTCCAGTGAATTGAGCTGTGTCACGCAGTGGTGGGAACATATCCACACCATAACAGAGGCAGGAAGACTGCTCTCCACCTTGTGAAGTGGTGACAGGCAGGGTCTGTTGGAAAGCTGGTGTTTGATCATATCCTATATTTACAGGACGAACCCATCACTTCCTTGGGGAAGGAGCTGCTGCTTTACCCATGTGGCCAAGAGGACCAAGAGCCAGATTACATCTCTCTCTTTGAGTAAAGCTCCTCATCTCTCTGGGCAGCCCCAGACTTGTATTCACAAAGAACTTGGAACTGAACTTGGAATTAGAGCTGCTGATACTTACCTGAAAGCATAAGTGCCTTTATTTTGTTTCCTTCACAACAAAGCAGGAAGAGTATAAGTACTGTTGTGTGCTACAGGATGCATCAGCCCTGCAAGCTGCAAAGGACCTGGATACATCCCACAAGATGGAGAGAATGAGTTGATAAAGTAATCAGTTGAACAGGGAGATACTGCAATGGATTATCAGTGGGTTTTGGTAGATTTCTTGAGGGACTTCTGTATTCAAGCTGCCGTTAGTTCTTGAATGCAAGGTTGTGTGCCAGCTGGGAAATAGATTAGTACCTACAGCTGAATGAGATTATACCTTCCTGAAGGCACAGAACAACTTGGAGAGGTAACTCGATCTTGATTATGTAATTTTCATAATGTGAAGCTTAATTCTATAAAATGCTGTGTCCTTGGAAGGAAGGATGTTCAGAGAAACATCCAAGCAAATGAGTGCCTTTCAATGAAAGGTGTTTTCTGTGACAAGAGTTTCCATGAAGAGTACATTTTTAAACTCCTCTAGCCTCTGAATACAGATCTTCACTCTTTTAACCTGTATTTAAGTCCCACACAGGCCTTTCTGCATTAAGAGGGATTATCCTTTTTTAAAAAGAAAAGAAACAGGACAGAGGCATTTATATGAATGACTACCACATGTACAGAGCCTAAAACATGTAAGAAGGAATGCCTATATCAGTATTAATACAGTTTACAGAAGAGTTTTTGCCAGTAAACAATGCTGTTTTCCAAAATGGAGCTATTTCTTGCAAGTTATGTACCAATTACTGAGACGCATCTGGTGTAAACCTCATCATAGGACATGTTTTTTCAACATAATATTTTCTCTTCTTATCTGTTACAATACATCTTATCTTTCAATACATCATTCAGAAGGGTGGGGGAGAGCCTGGGCAGAATCACACTGTAAATTAGTCTTCACCCAGATTCCCTCATGTTGCACATGACAAACTCTGCAGCTGAGGGTTGTGATGTGAATCTGCAAACATCATTTTTTAGAGGCACAATCCTCAAGTAGTGAACAAGAGTTGATCTTGTTTCAGTTGTTTATCTGTTTTTACCTGTTCCCTTTTTTCTGTTAGATCAGGGCTACTATACTTAACTTGAAGAAGCAGTCAAAACTTTCAATCTAACATTACTCTGGGCTTTGCAGAATGCAGATTTAAAGAAATTGTGATCATCTGGTCTTAACATTTACAGCTATGCTGACTGGCAGTTTCCATTCCAGGACACAGGGGATAACTGCACTCCAGTTAGAGCAGGGTAGTGGAATTCTACCACTTGGTAGAAATAAAGCCTTAATGTAAACTGAGATTCTGAATGTAAAGACACTTTGCCTCTGCAAATGATTTAATGAGCTTCCTGAGCAATATATTGCATGTATCAAAGAGATAATGTCAATATAATCTGCATCAATCATGAGAAAGGGTGTTAGATTATTTGTCAGGGGGGAAACATCCCTCCTTCCCTCTTTGTGAACTGTTTCTTTTAAAAATATGGTCAAAATGAAAGGTCTTTCAGAAAAACATCTATTTTCATGTGAAGAATGAGCCATAGCTGATATCTCACTGGAGACAAATTATGAAGTGTTTTGCAGACCAGTGTTTTACCAGGGCTGGTAAAGAGGAAAAATGTGCTCTAAAAAGGCAAAAAGTTTGAGACGCAGGGTGTTAACTTGCAAAATAAAATGCAGGCCAATCTGGCATCATGGACATAGCAGGACACAATTTAGCTCAAAGATCTTAATTAAAACTCCTCAGGGCTTGACCTGCTGACAAGTGGGCCAGCAGATTCACTGCCTTTATATTAAACTATTTATTTGCAAATATTGCCTCAGTACAGCCCAGGGAAAACTACTAACCATGTCCACACCATCCTACATGCTTGAGTCAAACCTCAGTTTTTCAAAGATCCACTTTTCTGCTGTGAGGCAAGAAATATGAACATTTAGATTACTGACTACAAACGCAACTACTTTGCTGCAGAACAGATTGCCTCAAGACTGGCTCTTTTATTGCTCTAAAATCCAGTTACCCTGAAAGTCTGCAGAACAAGGACATCTTGCAGCAGTTGAGAATCAAGGTGATGACATGCCTTTGGGAGTTTCTCTGTAGAATCTTTCCTTCTTCAAGGGATGCTGTGCAAGGATTACAAGAGAAGTCAATTTGAAAATTGCATGCTGGAGAGATCATGAATCCTGGAGGAGCATGGCAATTCTTTTTGCTCAATGCCTTTAGCCAGAGCATGCTGCAGTCATCAAAACGTAAAGCAAGGAATCCCCAGATGGCCTCCCCCACCTGCACAGGGTCATCTCTAATCCCTCCTCAACCGAACTCCAATCAGTTGTCATTCTGAGAAAGATCACAAGCTGGTTTTGGGACAGGGAAGGTAGAGATCTTCGTAACAAAATCTGTTCTGTTGGCTGCTCTCTTTGGATTTCACCTTTTTCTAACTGGGCTGGAAGACCTGTTAGAGCTCTACTTGCCTGACAGAAACGTAAGTAACAGCAGCTTCCCTTTCTCATGCTGTTCTTCACCTCTCCTGTCAGTGTAGTCTCTACCTCTAAGAGAGCCCTGCCAGATCTCTGCTGTGATTATATTTCCCTGCACATTACTATGTGGCCAATGACTGTGGGCTAGGTCTCTCCATCACTGATACCATCTCAGCTCTTGCCAAACTGCCTTCTGCAGCCAAGGAACAGAAACTACATAGACAGTATTATTCCTGGCAAGAGGAACAGTATCTCTGTGGAAAAGAACATACATGAAAATCACAAAGGTGCTATTTAAAAACATAAGTTGCAAAACTCTGACAGGATCTGGATGACATGCTTGCAAAGGTACCCCAAGTAATGAAGTGCTGAATTTACAACTGCCCAGTGCTTAAAACTGGAGACTCATAGAGGTCTGAAGAGACCTCTGGAGATCATCTGGTCTAGTCCTGCTCTACAAGTGTGACTCAGGGAAGACTGAATAAAACCATCATGGAATTAGTTAAGGTGAGGCTTGAGGTAGGCTATGGTTATGAAACTTTCATAATACACAACACCCAATTTCAAATTCAGGTTTAACTGGAACTGTAGGAACAACTTTTGCCTTGGAGAAGCTGTATTACCAAACTTTCATATGCACATATACGAAACAGTTCTCTGGAGGATTTACTTCAGTGGTTGCCGATGTTTCTGTGCTAAGTGATGTATTTTGGGGTTGAGGTTTTAAAGAATACAAAGTTTCTAATTTTTTTTGTACTTTTGCAGTGTTTCGGACACTTGGTGGTTTGCAAGGTAAGTGCAATGCAGATCCTTTGCACAACAAAAGACAAACACGTATGAACCTGTCCAAGGAAAAGGTATTTACAGCAGAATGGTCTCTGTCTGCAGAACCTGCATGCAGTGCTTTTAAAAGAGGTTCCTACTGCACAGCCATACAACAAAGAGTGGTTCGTTCATTCTTCAGTGCTACCTTTCTTCTCTCCAGCTTTTACAAGCAAAAAACCAAATTAGAACCTGGTTCAGACTGCCTTGAATTAATCTGAATCTATAAAACAAGGAGACTGCTTGAAGAAACAGCATTTAGGTAAGCAAATGGGATTTACAAGCCCATGCAGTTTTTGTTGGCTGGTACATAAATTACAATGGTAAATAGCAGTCAGCATTAAAAGAAAATGCTTTATAAGAGCAGTAACTCAGACTTTCAACAGTTTTAGGCAATTGCAACAGAAACTATTAAGAAGATGACTAATTTTTACAATTAGTACCTATAATTATCATAAGAGAATTTGCAGGGTCCAGTAGTCCATCACAAAAATTTATTTTGTTAATTACAAAAAGCTTTCTGTACTCTGGGAAAGACTCTGTATTTGGTTTAGAAGAAATACTTTGGTATAGTCAGAAAATGTTCAGCACTGTTGGTATCTGGCATTTGGAGTTTAAAGCCTCCAGCTAAATCAATATTGCAAGCTGATATGTATTTCCTTTTCTTCAGCGAGATAAAGCTTCTGCATTCCAGTGCCCAGGTTGTATAGAGAAATCACTTATCTGAACCCAGTTCCCATCCCCAGGAACACAGATCTGCAGAGCATTTTCCAAGCATTGGAAGGCTGTATTATTTCCTGCTAAGGCTAGAAGTAGAAAACCTGAAGTATGGCAAAATAATTCCCAAGCCAAACAAAATTCATTTAAAAATAAATCTTGAAATACATACAGCATTCTAAAGCAGAGATATACGATCTGATTCACACGATACAGATGTGGCTCATTGCTTTTGGTTCACTGTCCACAGAGAACAAACAGTTTCAACCATCACACTTGACCAGTAAGGCCTTCTCTTTCTTAAGTTTAGAACGCACTTTCTGAGAAACTTCTTTCTCTGAATGAACTGGGAATGGACGATTAATGCACTGCTGCTGTTCTCCCATCCCAGCCCCTTAAAAGTAAAAGTATTTTTGGTCACTCCAGCTTTACCATGGTTAACAATCAGATGTCCTCAGAGCAGGAGTCTCTGTACTTATTAAAAAAATAGCCCTTTTTAGATATATCAAGTTAGATGTAGAAAATAACTCCTAATTATTGGCCCACCAAAAGGTCAATCCTTTAAATAACTGTACACATCTTACAAGCATTTCAAAGAAAAAGCTCATCCATTTGTTAGTGTGAATAGCACATTGGTCACATAATAGCACATAATGTTTATTGTCTCTGTGATGTGACTTTGAATCTCATCAAGTTTCAAGTCTTCCCCAGAAGCAAGTGCTGAACAGTCAGGAAAATGAAGTATTTAAAATCCCCATTAGAAAAAAAACAAAAGTAGGGAGGTCGGATGCTTTCCCTCTTCTTTTACTGCCATCCTGCTGGAATCTCCATTCTCTTCCAGTCTCATCCCAACTGTTCTGGTTAAAACACTTGAAACATTTTCCCAAACATTTGAAGTCCAATTCAGAAGCTTCCAGCCTCCCTTTCTGGATTCAAGTCTTCTTACTGTTCAATTTCTGTCTATGCAGGTGTGTCTCAATCTCTTGCTTGAAAACAAGCATCCCAAGCTGGCCATGAGAAGCCTCATTCATGGCCTTGGACTGCATGCACATTTTGTACTGCTCTGGAGTCAGCTCATCCAGACACTGCTTTTCATGCCACAAGTGGAAGAGACCCCTGACAGGCGTTCGGATCACCATGAGGTTGCTATGAAGGTACTTGCGGTACAGGTGCACATCTTCACCTCCCCAGCCTTTAATGTCCAGGTCAAAGCCACCTGACAAAAACAAAAATTCAAAATAAAACTAGACATCTGTTAGCAAACTTGATGCTAATTAATTGCACTGCAGGTGTTTTCTGGCTCCAGTCAGCCCTTTAAAACACACACACTTTTTGTGAACATCAAACGGCCCATCTTCAAATCTTTAGAAAAAAAATTATCAGACAAAATTCTGTAATTTTATTTGTAAGCAGTGCTTAGATTCTGATAATTCTATGGCACCTAGGAAAAGCCTGGACATCTAACCACAGCAATGCTGCAGAGTAGTGACACAGACATATTGGCAAAGGAAAGGGAGGCTGATCATACTTTTCTCTGTTTTAGCAACAGGCAGGTGTATTGGAGTGTATTTTTCTTACCTATGTTGATAAAATCAGATCTGTACTGGCAAGTCATCCCAAAACCAAAGTCTCTCCAAAATCCAGTTTCTTTTTTAATAATCTGCATGGAGGGAAAGGAAAGTTTACATAGAGACAGAAATGCTTTCAGAGTGAGCATTCTGACCTGAATGTGGTCAGAAATAAGAGCAACTGCCCTTTTATTCTTCCCCATGTGAATCCACCACTGGTCCTGAACCCATTTTTGTAGATATTCGTTGGATATATCTGTTCCCCCAAACAGCGGTGTTCTTAGCTATCATGGATAACCCCCCTGATCCAGACCAATCAGGTTTTGCTCCATTCCTGCTCTTGTAGACCAAATAGAACAATGTCACACCTCTGGAGTTTACTTCTTTGCAGGCAAAGCATCCTCCAAAATTGTTAGTTTCTGTGGGATTCATACCCCATGTAAGAAACATGTTGGTCAACCAGGAGAGCCAGACTCCGCTGTCAGAGCAGATGATGGCATCTGCACTGAGGACCACAAAAGCTCTAGAAGTAAACAGGGGTTCTAATCTGATCCCACAACCAACAGCTTTTGGATGACATTGATTCTGAGTAACAATTTTCCACTACACAACTGCTATATCCACCTAAAATTGAACTCCAGAAATGCTGAGTGATAGATATATGTCCCATAAAAGTCTTTGTAAAAATGAATGGTCTGCCTTCCTGAGATGGACAACGAAAACATTATGTATTACAGGTAGAAAATCAGAGCACTGAGAAACCATGGCTATAATTTTGAAAAGCAGATATCCAAGTACAGGTTTCTAAGGTCATAATTCATGCATGTGAATGAGCTAACCCCATCTAGTGAGACATACAAGAGCTTCAGGGGACTGGGACAGGCATTTAAATCCTCTGAGCAAGTCAGCAGTACTTCACACTCTTGAATGTCTGGTTAGAAACCTGTCCCTTAGCAGCTGCTTTGGAAAATCTTGACTTCCCTTGTGACACAATTTCAGAGGATGAGAAAAGAGAATTTCTTTTTTTGGTTTACAAATCTCAGTATTTCCTTTATGAAGAAATGCTTTTCCGAAAATTTCTCTCCCGATTTCTTGTTCATGCCTCTTTTTTTTGTTTATAGCTCTTGTCACTTCAAATGTTTTTTGGTTTTTTGGGTTTTTTTTTGTTTTTTTTTTTACTGCTCACATTGCTATACATTTCATTTCTCATTTCTCCTTTCCTTGAAAAAGCCAAGTTACTTCAGAAGTGAATTAAAAGGAAACAAGATTGTATCTGTCAGGCCTGCACTGTAACAAGAAGTCTCCATCACAATGCCCTTACAGCAAGCTACTCATGTGCATTAGCATTATTATTTCCCATTAGGGCAAGTGGCTGCTGCACAAATCAAATTCTGTCAAAGATTTCTGAAGGATTTTTTTTTCTCTTCAGCAGCCCAAGTTCCAGGACAGAGAGCTAACACTGTCTTATTTTATTGGTATAGATCTGGCCTTATGCCTGGCAACTAATGTGGGCTAAAAATATAAAAACGTACATAAAAATGTGATTGGCTGTACTTTAAATCAAGAAGCTTTTCTGACATAAGCATCACATTTTATGATTCAAATATTAGCTATAAATATTTTCACAATCCTGACAATGTACTTTGTGGAATTTATGCCAGCTTGAAAGCTGAACTCTATTTCATTCCCTAAGCACAATTCTTACAAGCTTGAGGATCCCTGACAGGATCTGAGCAGAGAGAGAAAAGCTTATGTGAATCCCATGGTATAATCAGAACAAGTTTCTTCTGAGAAAAAAACAGTACAAGGGATTTTCCAGACTCTTCAGTAAAAGGCTTTCCAGCTATATGTCTCATAACACAGAGAGCAGTAGACAAAAAAATACTTTGTAATATTTTGGATTGACTTTTCAAACTCTCATTCTTCATTTTTATAGAGGAACTGTACAAGGTGGGGGCAGTTATGACAGAAGACTGGACTCAGATCCCAAGTAATCGTTTTCAACTGTGACTGTCCCTGGGCTCACACCACCCCTAATTCCTATCTACCCAGAACAACAATAGAAGCTGGGATGCTCCGGGAGCAGTGTCCACCCTGGGAAAGGATGAGCCTAGTAAGTGCAGTGCCTGGCAGTAAGAGAGACAGATGTGACAGGTTAGGACCTAGCCCAGAGGAGCTGAATGGAGCAGCACAGCTGGCTTATGTTACAACTTGAAAATTCAGGCACTTAGCAGCACTAGTGGGCACAGGACTGTGACCCACTGAAAGAAGCAAGACTCCCTTCTATGAGGGAGATACTTGATAGAACCCTTTAGGTTCAACAACTGTGCAACACCAGAGCACAAGAGAATGAAGAACAGTGTTTGCAGCAGTGCCAAATAATGGCTTGGCCACTAAGATTAATGTGAACATCTTTATCTGTGTGCTCTTTCTTCCTCACAACAGCTCCTGCCTCATCCAGGACACTCATACATGTCTTAATCATATGCCTTATGGCAATGTTTTTAAAAATATTGCTTTGTTCTCACATCAGGAATAAGCAGGTGAGATGAAAATCAGTGGAGTTGTGCTGTGTTGTATCAGTGTCAGAATAAAGTGACAGTTCCAAGCATGTGATTTGACTCTGAGACACTTTAGAAACACACTGTGGGCTCACATGCAGTTCAGTCATGAACTGTGGGATGGGAAAGGCCACTGTAACATGTTCAGGTAAGTGGAGGGATAACTGTGACAGCCTCTGAAATTCTCTTTTTACTGACTGATCTGAGGACAGCTTTGCTTTTTACAAATGTCAAGTCTTCAAATGCAAATAGTATTCAGTGATAGGGAGAAATCAGAGCAAGTCAACGACTGTCACCTCAAGATAGCACACCACGGAAGAATTGTTCACTAGTTATGAAATTCCTTCTAGTAGAGAAGCAGACATTTTTAAAATACTTAGTTTCCATGTAAAAACTTCAAAAGGTTTAAAATAAATGGCACCAATATACTTCCCAGTGAGACATACCTGCAGAACTTACAGCAAGTGTTATAGTTAATTTTGTCTGTGTAGTGGTCACTCTGCACAAGGAACAGGGAAATGCTATCCAAGAGCACATACCTTTAAAAAATGCTTCGTTGAAATAAAAGGAGGCATTCAGAGAAGCATGTACTTACCAGCTGCTGTTCTAAAGATGGGATGGAATCATGGTGACCGTAAATTATACTGGGGTTATACTGGCTGAAGAGAACAGGATAAAATACTTTCTTCCCTGTAAATGACAATGGATTATTTTTTTAAAACAAAAAGCTGTATAAAACACACTTGTCTTTTAAGGTACAGTTCAGGCCTGACCAAGTCCAAGCTAAGTCACACAAGTTTTGCACTGAATCTATGTTCTTTCCATGAGAACGTGAATGTGAGGATATAATTAATAAAAAGACCCTGTTACAGAAAGCACAAGCACTGAAGGCAAGAGATTCTATCACAATGAGAGCAGGAACTGTTACAGCTGATTTACTGTAGCTTCATTATCAATTCAAAGGCAAGAATACTCTGGTGAGGTATTTTACATAATAGGTAGTACCTGCTGAAAGACAATGCACTTTATGAGAAGCAGTACCTGGCTGTGTGTTCAGTCTACAGGAGTTCAAGAATTCGGCTGTGAAGTATATATCCACATCACAAAAAAAGAGAACAACATTGTTTCCTTTCCAAAATCGAGCCCCAACATCTAATCCTTTGCCTCGGGAAAATTCTTCATTCAACTGGATGAAGGTAAAGTTCTTGAAGTTGGCTGACCTAGAAGTAAAATATTCAACAATTTATCCTGTCCATCCAGCTCTTAAACAAGTCAGGGGTGGGAACCCCATATGAAAGAATTAACATAGAAATCTGTAGTATCACAGTTCTGAGAGCAGCTGGAGGGAAGAGGTGTCCTGTTTGACTGTTGAGATTTCCACTATGCCTGTCTATGTTCAGAGCTTGACCTGTGTACTCACACTCTATCATTCTCACAGACTTTCTTTCTCACAGATCTCACAAAAATCCCAACAAGGTTTGGATTAGCAAAAATATTTTCAGTATGCAAATGTCAATTATCTGTAGTTACATTACTGTATCTATACAAGGGTCTTCTTCCTACACAAAGAAGACAAGCAAAAGACTGCCACATGATCTTGACAAACAGCTATGTAACCAAATTCAACAGAACAGAACTGGCCAGAAGTATCCAGTTCCTTTGTGCTCTTCTTAAATTGACTTCCACCTGCCTTTGGAAGTCAGCTTTCAGTCCTAACAGTTAAAGCCGCTTTCAAAGAACTAAAGAGTTACCAGTGTATGGGGGGGAGGGAAAAAGGAAAAAAAAACCAGTTGCACTGACGTAAATTGAATTAAAATCTGCTCTGAAGTTCTAAAGACCACTCTAGGAGACTCTCTGGGTAAAAACCACCATTTTTATTTCATGCAAAAAGAAAGCTATTTTCTGCAATGCACTTTAGAATCTTTTGGCACAACTATGGGTTTTGAGTCATAAAGTCTCTACTTCACGTAGGATCACTACGTGAAGTAGAGACTTTATGCACACACCGGATGTTCAGGTACTTACTTAGTAGTATTTTCAAGTATTGATTTGACTTCATTCATTTGTTCCTTTCCAAAGTAAACGACAGTGAGGTGAATTCTCCCATCCTGATGAATGCCCATTTCCCTGGAGAAAAGAGACAGATTTGTGACTTATCCCAGAAGTTAGCTTCCTTCAATAACCTACAGCAGCTGGGGAGGGCAGAGTAGGGTGAACCTCAGAGGCATTCCTGGGGACATGAATCACTGACAGACATTCTTGTCCTGACAAAGGCTCACTTTCTCCCTTAGAAGAGACAGAAGTCTCTTCTAAGCAGCATTTGTTATATTAATATGACACTGTTAAAAGAGGCCATCCAGCCCCATGAAGAATGATCAGTCAGGCAATAACTCCAGCACTCAGGAGAATATGAGAAGGGAGATTTTATAATACCCTACCTTATAACCTTGAGTTTTTGTCATAGATACTCCAGAGTTCAGATCTTTGGCATTTACTAAAACCTAAGTATTAAGCAGAGATCAGAAGTGTAGCTCAATGGTAACTCAATCAGAACAAATTCTAGAACTGTGCCCCACTTGCACCAAGTTTAGTTAGCAAAAGTTCATCTAAAATCAGCAGAGATCAGCATGACCAGAGGGCAATTTCTCCCAGTCTAAAACAAGATAATCAGAATACTAATCAGATGGCTAATTTAGACAAGGAGCTTATTTTTAGATGGGTGTAATTAGACAAAACATCCCATTGTAAGGGTCAGTATCTTTTGATAGCACAGTCTTTTCTGGGTAGCTATTTGGAGTTACATCTCAAGTAAGTTTCTCCCTCTGAACATCATGTCTGTGCTGAAAAATAATAGTTTAAGAGTAACTGTGCTGAAAGCTCAAATACATTTCTTTCTTTTGTTGCCTTAGTATTTTATCTTACAGAGCCTAGCAAAGTGTCTGGGAGCACTGATTGCCCTTTTCTTCAGAAATGCTCCTTTGCAACTACTGCATGAAATTCTCATGTTGCCACAATTGTATGTGCCCAACAAACAGATTGAGATGCTTAAGTCAGGTACGTGCAAATCAGAAACCCTGATGACTGCAATTTATTTGTCTTTAGTGCTAATCACAATGCATTAAGCAACTAAATGCCTTTTAGTCTGTAATCTCAAAAATCACATAGTGGCACAATGAACTGTTATGTAAAAGTTGCAGTGAGTGAGGTCTTGATTAACTCCAAGTAAGAAAAAGTAAAGGCAGCATTGAAGGAAACCCACCTGAAATTCTGCATGAATTGCCGAAATTTGCTGGCTCTCTTGGCCAGTGGGACAATGACATTAATAAGTGTGTCAGCCATATTAACATTTTCATTTTTCACTTTCATTACCGGACCAAATGGCCGGAATAAAACAATCTTCTTGAACTGATGTTTTGCATCACCTTTGAAAGTCAGCTCATACAATGTGCCTTTATTTTTTTCTGTGCGGTAGATCCCTGCATGAAAACAGAAATGAAGAGATTTTTGGATTACAGATGGGTTCCTGGGAAAAAAAGGAGGAAGTCTTAAGCTGCTACACCTAAGCTGAAAATGCAGCAGAGGCAGTGAGATATTTACTTTTAAACCAATACACAGTCCACTATCATTCAGAGGAGGCCATCACTGTAAGAGGGACACAGCCCTGGGTTGCAAGAGCTGGTTGGTATTCTTGCAGCCACATTCCAAGGCCTGGCTGAGCTACAAACTGCTGAAGGTTACCAACTGCTCACTCAGTATAACTCAGAAGACATACTGTCCTTATTTTTCAGACTGCTCCAATTGCACACTGCAGAGATGCACGGTAATGGGATGCCGAGGCACAGCAAAGGTAGTCTGCCTCTCTGCAACAGGAGGGATTAGGCCATCTCCCAGAGAGGCCATTTCCTGATGAGCACTAGAAGGTTCTTTGGGAAGTCCCCTGATAAAATTACTCAGCCAGGGCCCAGACATCAACTTCACTCACTGCCAGTCAGGACAAAACTGTCCTCTTATTCAACTCTCTAGAGACTGCTATTTTCTTCATGAAAGTCCACTCCTGGTCAAGTAATGGTCTGCAAGGATGATACTACTGTATCACCGTGAGCCCTGTTAGATAAGGACACTCAGGAGACAGCAGATCTGGGTTCAGAGCAGCAGGGCAGGAGACCAGAAGACTCTGCCCCTTGTTTATTATATCTGTAATATATCTGTAGCAAGATGACCATGGATTGGAGGGTGGTTATTCCACCTCTCACCTATTCCACCTCACTGGTCAAGGAAGTTGTCATTCAACCTCCCCTTCTCATGGTGAAGGAATTCATAACAAGGGCAGTATTTACAAAGCATGGTCCACTGTTTAGATTTACGAGTGTGAGAAGCTGCACACTTCTGCTTTAATATGAACGCTTAGAAACCTAGGAAGAATCATGGCAACACTACTGTTTGTCAGAGGCTGGACTAGGATACTTAATTCATACAACCACGTATTTATTTCATATATAGAAGGAACTTCTACAACTTTTACACCCGTACTTGATGGGTGTAATTGATCTGGTTCATGCTGCGGGCCAACATGAACTATAAAGGCCTTGATCATGCCCCACTGAAATAATATAATATCCTAAATGAGATCAAGTTGGCAAAAGGCTATAGATTTTACAAACTCTAAATGCTATTCCAGTATCTACAGTGTATACTGAAATAAAGCTTTTTCAATGGCAAATCCATTAGGTTTAAGAAAGAAAACTTAATGTTAATTCTAACTACTCATTAAGCCACTGTAAACATCTTAACAACTTAATCAGTACAAGAGTATAATTCCAATGCCTTTCATCTCTTGCAGAAGTTAAGAGAGACNCCTCCCCTCCCTTCATCTGGCTAGGAAGGATAGCCTCTCCTGGTTATGAAAAGCAAGACCAAAATGAGGCTTACTGATTTTTTAAAAATCTTGGTTATTCCCTGATGTGTAACATTGCTGGGCATCTGACCCAGAGACTGTCAGATTTTGTCTCTGTTTCTTGGAAGGTCTGGGTCAAAGTTTTCAAAGAGCAAAGTCACATGATCTCTTCATCTTGTATTGCAGGTTTTACATTGGTATACTCAAAATACTAATGAGGTGCGATTTTATCTGGAGAGAGTTCTGTGGACTGTCTTATCTTCACTATCATTCTCCAAGTGTTTTATTCTTAATGAACACTTCAGGTTGTTAATAATATATGCAGATTTACTGATTTGCTATTCACTTCATGTTTTATTTTAATATAAGCTGATTCAACAAATGCTCCAATTCTCCTTCTAGCATAGCAAATAAATCTAGGGAGATGGCATAATTCTTTTACTGCTAATCTTTTACTGCCCTTGATTCCTCCTAGTGTTTTTCATGAAGTCTGCGTAAGCTGCAGACCATGAACTACATCTGGAGCTCATCTGAATAGTGACCCAATAGTCCCTTGATTTCCTCCTCCTGGTGGCCAGAGAATAGAAATCTGGGCCTTTGAATTCTGCTCACCCATTTATTCTTACAGAAAGCCTGCTGATGATCTGAGTGCATTGCTGAGTGCACTCATTTGCTCAGGCAGTTTTTGAATACAGGTGTTACCAAAGAAGTCTGTGTTAGAAGGGCACCCTTTCAACATTCAGCTAAGCAAAATTCTAAATTAAATCTGATTTGCATTCTCTCTAGAGATTAATTGATAGAACTGTTTCATATGTTTGACATAGTGAACTGACATTTTTCATCATAAAAAATACCTAAGTTAAATTAAGAAATCTGATAGTATTTACTACACAACATCTCAACTTTTGCTTTTACATTCTCTTGTACTTACCCCAGCCAAGAAACAATGACCCCACAAATACTACTTCCCTGGAGAGATGTACTACACAATAAAGGAAGCCTTGCCAAATAAGAAGTACTTTAAAGAAGAATGCAAGTTGTAACCTGACTGGGGTCCCTCCTAGGGCTATACACACAGAGGCTACTTCTAATTCTCTTCTTTAGTACTTCTACTACAGATGAAAACAAGTAGCTTGGGTGAAGTCAAGGGTTCCTTGTGCAAAATGGTCATCCAGGAATTTATAATCCTTATGTTTTATACTGAAGTGAACTGTATGCAAGTTTAATGCTTCTAATTAAATATGGCTGTTCTTGATTCATATTTAATCTATTTGTTTTCCATCTTTAAGTATGTTCTTTCCTTTTAAAGTATCTTCTTTTAGAAGCGGAGAACAAAGTGATTTGCCCAAGGACAGGCAGTGAGCCTTGGAAATGAGTCTGAATGTCTTGAGTCACTCTGGCAACTCACCCAGAAGAACATCCTGCCTTTTACAATTTTTTTCCATTTCCAAAGGCTCTACTTTATTTGTGCCACCAGGACCTTCTATGTGATTCAGGAAGATGTGTCAAGCAGCCTCAGTTCCAAGATATGAACTATGAGGAGAGGAAAAAAGTAGGCTCAAAAAAGAAAAAAAACAACCCACCTTTTCCTTAAAAAATTCCTTCTGAAATGACAGCCTTGGAAAGGCTAGATATTTAATATAGATAAAAAACAGTTAATTGATCATCTATTGCTTCCACTACAGCAGATATCTTTCAGAATATGCACCATTCCTTTCAGAGGCAAGGAGAAAAGTCAAAGCCTTTAGAAACCCAATGTAAAAAAAAGTAAACAGGGGCTCTGTGTCAGCAGATAGAATGGCCCTTAGATGAAGGAAAGAACAAGTGAGAAGCAAAAATGGCCTGGCCTGAAGAATTGATGAAAGATTAGTAGGTCTCTAAAGAAATGGGAAATACCTTATGTCTATTCAGCTGGGGAGGCAAACAAATGTTACCTACATAGATCTACATGAAACGTGTAACTACAAACAGCCATGTATTCTTAACAAAATATGGTTGAGTGGATGACAATTCTAGCCTCGGTTCCACAGACTACAGGCTTCGAGTCTCTGAGTGTCACTAGAAACACTCCCTGGACTCATGTGCATTAGTTCCCTTCTGTTAGACAATGTAGGATTTATCAGAATTTGTTGTCCCTCATTTTAACTCAGTGGTCTTCCTCACTCACATGCAGTATAACACAGCATCTTATCCTTTGATGAAAAGCATCATTCCTTTCTCCCAATAAGCTTCCATGACAAAATTCCATCAGAGAGGCCATTACGAGACGCCTCCCATTTGAGAAAGCAAATCTACTCCTTTTTCATTGCCTCTGAGACCTCGATTAAAATTCCAGTCACTAGACAGCCACATACTTCAAGTAGGAAAACTTATGATCCAGCATATTTGAAGGTGTTATGGCAGGGCATTTCTTCAGCAATCCAGAGATTTTCTGGAACTGTTCATATAAGGATAGAATATCATCAGGCAGTGATTCCATTCATTTGTGGAACACACTACTGAGGCTTGTCAGAGTCTCCAAATTATTATCTCCATCTCTGAGAAAATGATCGACTCCCAGATCTATTTGGCCATGCTGCTATTTGCATAGATTAATGACCAGACCTGTTATCCTGCTTTCTGAACAACTGGAAATTGTTTTAGTTTTGGAACAACTGGTTTTGTACTGGAAACAGAGCAGTCATTTGCCTGCTTACAATACACAGAAATCTCTGATTTTTTCTCATGCTATTTCTTACTGACTCCCCTTGGCAGAAAGTTAGTGAACTTGGTATATAACTGGGAGGAATAAGGGGGAGGGAGGAGCATTGCAGCAGCTGAATAACCCAAGTGCCTCTGTCAAGAGAGAAGCTAAGCAGAGCAGCAGCCAGATGGATACATCTCGATCTCCAGGGAGAAGGTGTGGCTCTCTTGGCTTTGTTAAGGGTGGGGAGGGGGAAATGGAAAATTCCACTACGTGTCATTCCGTCTCCGTGGAAGGAGAACTGAGAATCTTATCCAAACCTCATGTAACAGCAAATCTGCTGAGAGGAGTTTAACTCAGATGTAGGGTACTAGGGTCATAGTCTAACTTCCACACTCAAGTAATTCTGTCTAGAAACTGCAGACGATGCAACACTAGTTATAGATACCCCAGCCACAGAGACAAAACATTTCTCCTTAAATGCAAGAAGTGTTTGAAGAAACATTTCCCTTTGTAAACACCACTCCCCTGCCTGTTGGCATATACTAGCAATGAACTAGTACTGAAAAAGTGATAGCAGGTGCCAGATGTGATCGACAAGAAAAGAAAAATCCACACAGGTGGCCCAAGAAAACAATATTACTGTGCACAACTCTGTTCTAGCAAGACTCAGGATCAGCAACACACTTGAGGTAATCTGGTGTCAAAAGCATCTCTGAATACAGCAGAAACAAAGACACAAATCCCACATACTGACAGCAGCAGTTCAGATTTTAAATTCTGTCGCTGACCCTGAATACCTGAAATTCATTCCAGCACGTCTCCACTTGATCAACCTTAGATGAGAGTGGTAGCCCCACATTTAACATAAGAGAGGCACACAGCTTTTGTGTGCTGCTATTGCTAAAGCAGCTGGAAAACACTTAGAGGGCAAGTGCTATTACTTCCAGTGCAAATCTGGGCACTCCCAGAAATCTCCAGCTGACAGTTCTAGAAACTGAAGTTTCTAGAATGGCAGTTCTAGAAAATGAAAACAGCTGGCTTGGTGGCTCGGTTAATGGACTCGTGGTTGCTGTGTTGCTGAATTGATACTAAGTTGCCAGAATCTGACACAGAATCCAGCTTATTGTGTAGGCACTAGAACCTGCACAGCACTGTTTCCAAAACAAGTTCAGAGTGGAAACTTGAAGTTGAAATGCAGAACTGGAACAGATAACTCAGTTCCCAGTATACATACTAAAGTTACACAGAGCAATGGATTTGTCTGTTGATTGACAGTTTCTTCCACTCTTGGGAGAATGAAGTTGGGGGAAAAGAGAGTGACAAGAGGTGACAGAGACCTCCAAAGGGATTTGACAGGGAAATTTTCTGCCAAGTCTCTTTGTTTCCAGCCTCAATACATGAATCACTGCATTTGCAAACAAATCAGTCTGCACTGATGAGTGAGAATTAGAATTCGTTCCCTTGCACCTACAGAAGCAAGGACCTGCTCCGTAGGGGAGGACACAAGGGAAGTTCCTTGAGCTCAGACTGAGCTGCACACAGGCCTCCAGTTTCCTGAGCTCCAAGTCACATGAAAGGCTTCCTTCTTCTGAAGTATTTCACCATGGTATAAAAAAGCCAGCAAGATAATTAGTGCATGAAGAACCTACACAGAGCCAACACTAGTGTGCATCTCTTCCCCACATCTTTCTGCACTTGTTCCCCAAGCACAGCACTGGTACCCAGTCAAAGACTCTTGATTGTGCATAAAGGCTGGCTCACAGCTTAATAGATATTAAGCAATATGTGGCAGGAAACATCTCATATCTCCTCACCCTCTCCCATGGAACAGCTGGTGCCAGTCATACATGCTTGTTCAGATCCTATAAAAACTGTAGAAATGTGTTTTGAAAAGATAAACTAAACAACAAACAGAAAAGAGAATGCTGGCATGGATTTGAACTGCAGTTGCCAATGTTAACACTGGAAATAGATCTGGGATTGCAGCCTGGTCAGTCACTCCTTGCTTTGTCAATTTTGAGGCAAGTGCATGACTAGAGAGCTGTGGGCGCACGCTGGTATCACTACAGGAGACTGGCAGGCTTTGTTGTCACGAAGTCCTGCTCCCCAGAAAAACCGCTATTTTGCAATTGTACCTGACACAGCATCATTAGGTCACAGCACTAACACCATCCCAGACATCTGTGCTCTGACACAGCTCCCACCTCCCTCAGCAACTCAGTCACACAAGAACTCCTCCCCAGCACCGTGTGGACCTTCTAACCTGTTCTCTGCATACGAACCTTCAACAAAGTCGGAGGCTGTGTATACACGGGGTTTTGCGTTGCTGACCCCATCTGGCTTGTTCAAGCTCCCCACTGCTAACTCGATCACCTCTATCAACTCATCTCGCTTGTCCTTCCTCACGGGTTTCTCCTCTGGGTGCCGTGTCAGCCCTGTCTCCAGCTGGTACACCTTCTGGAGGGTGAAGCTCTCAAAGGGCACCGCCGCGTACTCCGTGGACAGCTTAACACCACTGTGCACCTCTGCTTTGTCCACTTGGGAACGGAGGAAAGCCAACAGGTTGGCCTGGGCCTTCTCTGGCTTACTGTGGTCAAGCTCAATGTCCAAGGAATCTGGGTACTGGTTCTGCATGTTCTTAAGCTGCTCAGTCCTGCCCTGCAGCTCAGCCTTCAACTGGGCAATTTGTTTCTTCAAGCTGATGATGTAATTGTGGTGTTGCTCTTCTCGCTCTTGCAGAATGGCTTCATATCCCTCCTTCACAGTTGGACTGTGCACCCTGGGCAAGGCAAGCTGCTGGTTGTCACCCTTGGGTGTGCAAGCCAACATATAAACAATAGACATTGAGCAACAGGCCACCACCAGCAGGCTTACAAGTCGGGGAAGAAATAGAATAAATCCTCGTCGGAACATCATATCTCAAAAAGCAGAGTCTAACCCCACACATGCAACAGTTCTTATATCCATGCAGTGACACAGACACCTCTGCTCTTGGAGTACTCTTACAGAGGTGCATGAATGTGCAGGAACTGGTTTCTCAGCTCTCTTGAAATGTGTACTCTGCCTCTATATGGAGCTCTCTCTGGTGTATACCCAGCGGGGCCAAAAGACAAGTTGTGAAGCACACAGGACACTGCCTGATCCTCATGGCAACATCTATGTTGCTGCAATGTGGTCAGAGGGTGGCTGATGGAGCCTGAGGATCTGAAAGATAAAGGACAAAGACAGACAAGTTAGAATTTGGTTATTCAGTCCAGACCATTTAGAGTGTTCTAATTTACCGTGTTTCTCAGCTGCTCTAGCGGATCTCAAAGCTGTGAAGTGCTTGGGCTAAGACCCTAAAGATGACAAGATCTTCATGTGGAACATCCTGTATGCATCCCATTCATTGTTAATAACATGGTTTGGCCCATTGCCTATGGAAAACTAGTCCAGGCCTCCATGCTTCAGGATTACTAGGAAGTGTCTTGTAGTCAGATGCTAAAGTGCTCAGTTCATCCAGGCATTGATAGCCCTTCGAATGTTTTCATATCCTGGAGTGTTCACTCAAGTTTCATTCAGTCTCACAGCTACCACATACACTGCAGCTTCCAGTCATGCTTTTCCAAAATACCAGGTGACAAATAGAGTCCCTTCAAACATATGAAGCCTGACCTGGAGGAGAAATCTGATAAGCAGAAAACTAAAAACTGTTATCAAGGCTAATTACTGCAACTATAATTGTATGACATATCCTACCAGATGCTCCCATAAAAACCAAATAATGAGGAAGAGGATATTTTCCAGGATCACTCAGACCGTTTTTACTCAAAATTAGCAGAAGCTTTCTTGCAATTATGAAACTGTTCTTATTGCACACTATTTTAGCATTTCAAGACCCTCTTCTGTTTCTGTGAAAAGCTGTGAAAAAATGTACAGAACTACAGTGTTTTCCAGTCTGCCCAGGACTAAAGACCACAGAGAATGTAGAGCTGCGAACATTATAATTTTTAATAAAACTTCTTCAAGTATATATAGAAAAGGGGAAAAAAAGATGATTAAAGTTGAATATTCATCTAGCTATAAGCTACATTAAAACAATTGTGCTGAGAACATTACTAGACGGATTTTCAAAATCCCTTGAGTTTGGCCCAAACCCATGCTGTTGCAAGGAACTTCATCATTTACTCAGCTGACTGTATACTTAGGTCAAGGCTGAGTAACATCCTAGATTACACATTGTTAGACACAAACACAATCAAATTAACCCCTTGATGATCTCCCCTTGGATGCATGCAAGACATCATGACACTATTTTGACAGAGAATCTCACAGTCCTTTTAGGCATACATCTTTGCTGGCACACCCTTTAGTAAAAACAGTTTGACTAAGAATAAGACTTTCAGAGTTATTTTTTGTTATTTCTAGTCTCAAATCCAAGTCTTATGTAAGGACTTTCTAAAAACTGCTCTGTGGCTTCCCCCCCACCTCGTCTTGACTATTACTCCATATGCAGCAGTTACACAGACATATTTCTGATGTTTGGACTGTTATTATTTTATCAGTTTGCAGAGCTTCTGGGAAAAAAAACGAACTTTGAGCAGGAATTGAGGGGGCTGGAATGAGCCATAAAAATAGTACTGTATTTTTTTCAAAGTAATGTTAAATTACTTCTACAGCATTTATAGGATCCTTCAAAAAATGTCAGCTTTTTCAGAGGAAGACTTGCTGATTTTCAAGAAAATATTCAAGCAGCAGGAGAAAAGGACAGGATGAAGTTGGCGCCCTTACCTTTTTGATGTGATCTTCTCTTTGGAACATCTTGGTCTGCTGCAACTTCTTCTCAGCTTGCCAAAATCATTGCCTGTTTATCTCCCTTCTTATGCCTTTCCCAGAAAATGCATGTACTATGAAAAGCACTGTCCACCTCAGAACACCTCTTCATTGCTTTCACATTTGTCAGCTGCCTACATCTTCAGTCTGTCTCTCGTGTGGTGAAAGCCTGAAGTGGAGACGCTTACTATGGATGCACTAAAAATGTTGGCCTCCTGAAATGTAAAGCAGCTTGTCAAAGCAGGGGAAATTAATCTGGGCATTTCTAACTGTACAACAGATCTGGCTAGAAGACTGTAAGAAGGTAGTGTGCAGGGAGACAGGGTCAGGAAGTGGTGAGATGTAGTACATAAAACACTGCTGTGCTTGTATGCTTTCCTTCACACAATTAGTCCATTGACTGAATTGGCAGAAGCTGAACATCAGTGAAAGGATTAGTTGTGCTAACATGGTATAAACTGAAATCACATCTCAATGTCTTAGATAAACACACTATTTCATTTCCATAAGCAGCAACAGATTTGAGTTTTGGGCAAAGAGCTCTTCAAAAGTTGACCTTAGAATATATGTGTATATAGATAGCTATCTTCACTAAAATATAGTGTCTCTCTCTTCAGGGTACTATCTCTTTTTCTATATATCTCTTTTCTATCTTTTTTTCTATATATCTCTTTTCTGATGGAGGGTTTGAAATCCCTCCATAAAAGATGCATCTTTATAAACATTTTGGGACAGTAAATTAACAGAGCTACTTTGTCCTTTGAAACACCATTTTCATAGTAAGGGATTGAGACCATGGGGACTTTGACCTTCTTCACAGGGATTTTGCCATCACGACTGGAGGCATCCTGACAAGAAGCTTTCATTGCTTGCCCTCTGGATCTGTCTTATGAAACTGTACTGGTAGTTTCAGTGGCATTGCCTTAGAGTGACTGACATTTAAATATACAGCTGTTACTGTACTCCTATCTCATGGGCATGCTTGTAAAAGGAGTTCTAATCCAGGTCAGTGCCAAAAAAAGCAGATTACTTTAAATCAACACCAAAGGTGGTCACAGCTAAGGCATCTCAGCTGCACAGGCAAGTACCAGAAAGCCAGGGATGGTAACTCCTCCTAACAACCATTCTGTTGATTTCACCAGACCAACACGGTTTCACACCAACTGAAATGAAGACAAACTGAGCTGTCAGGTTTTTTTCCAGGAACTGACAAAAACGCCTCTGTATTTCACAGCACTCAGCTGCACCAAGTAGTCTTAGTCTCTTTGCAAAGAGAAGATATAACAAATATGCAGTGATTAGTCTGGTGGCTGAAGAAAAGGACATTAATTCTAAAAAAGCCCTCACTTGCAAAAACATCTTTAACCTCAGTTCAACCTGGTAGCCCAGCCTGAGGTCGGCTCAACTCACAGAGATGCCTTTCACTTGTTTTCAAGGAGTCTGGGCCCAAAAAATGCTCTAAACACAGGAACAGATTCTGTCACCACTTTAAGCACTCTGTAAACATTTCTGCACAGTGGAGGGCGCTGCACCCAATCACAGGGAGTGGCAAAAATTGGAAAATTAGTTTGTTTGAAATTTCAGATGGCATGCACCCATCACTGTTTCTCACCAACATCTGAATTTTTATTGGATTGTAGAGATACAGAAAATTCATCTCTGTACAGAAAGGACAATGTATTTCAAGTCTGAATTTTTGATTCTCAAAAATAACACTGAGAATCTCTGCAGGAGAAAGGGGCTCAAACCAAAGTATCTCTGTGTATATATCTCCCCTCTGAGCTCCACAATTTCTGCAGTCCTCATGCTGAGGGCAGAAATGAATGGCAAAAGCTCAGTCATGTTTGCAGAGGCAATGATCTCTCAGCATATGTGACATGAGCAATGCCAGATAATTCCATGTTTTTAAGTATTTTCTGCCACAACTTCTTATTGTAGGTGTAATTCAGACTGGCAACTCCCATTTTAGCTCACAGAACTTTGAACTTCCTATTATTTTCTTTTTTTCAGTAGAGGCAGTAAGTGGCAGAAGCTGTAATTAGGTTTTGTGTAGGTGTTTGAAACATCTTCATTGAATAGCAGCACATGTCCCTGTGAGATTTCACTAGAATCATAATAACCTCTGAAATAAGCTGTGGGGAGGAGGAAACAGATGTTCCACCCAGACTTTAAGTGCCTTACAAAAATAAAGAAAGGCATTCTGCAGCCACTTGTAATTTGCTTTGAACTTCTTAATTACAAGGAGTGTGCATAGCACTGCAGACAAATTAGTCTACTTTAAATGTTAGGAACAAGATTTTTCCCCTTAGCTTCTCAACAGAAATCCAAAACATTCAGTAGAATAGGGCATGTCACAGGGATTAAAAGTTACTCTCACGTAACAATTTACACACTTTATGCGAAAATTAATTATATTTCTCCTTATGTCCAGATCATGATTTCTCACCTGCTTCTCAGCCCAGTTCATCTGTCCAGGGCTGAATTAAACACAAGGCTGAATAAAGAAAAAAGCCTGTCTGCTAAACTGACTGGATGCACCTTCTTAACCTTCTTGAATTGTCTCCTGTTAAAAATTCCACTGATCCCACTTGGGTTGACACACACATCGCAAACAAACCACTCGAAGTCTTAACGACTGGTTTCCAATCTTCAGTCCAAATAAAGGAGTAGTAAGAAGTAGCATCCAGAATGAAAATGCTAAATGCTTATAGTTGAAGATAGTAGACAACTTACTGTGAAATTCTTCATTTCCCAGTCTTTGATTCCAGAGTCATCTTCAACAGAAAATCTTACACTGTCACACATTCTCTCAGAAATTCTCAACATCTAACCGTGGCCACAGGAGGACAATTACACTGTTCCCCTCTGTAAATAACAATTACAGTCTGATCATCTTGCAAATAGGTTATAACAATGGTTAGAAGCCAACTTCAAAAGAAGAAACCTTCAAAGTTTTAATCTGGAAATACGATATTTTCCTCTTGAAAGGGAACTGAGAAGTAGTTGCTTCATTCAAAAACTACCTTTCATTCCAGATACTGCTATAGACTTTTCACTCTAGAAGCTACAAAACCAGTGCAGAAGTCCTAACTTTTGCCTTTGTTAGTATCTAGACCCCATTTCTACTAATATAACTGGGCTCCTCTTACCAGGGTAAAGCAGCAGCTTTATCTGCTGTGCCACTGAAGTCCATGTGTACTTGTGTTAGACCATTTAGTTACATGTGTTCTCACTGCTCATGAAGGCAACTTTCCCAAAGAGAGTCCAGAACAGAAATCAAGATTACTCTTAAAGCATTCTGCTGTCATATGTAGTAAACATGCTAGAGTTTAAACTTTTACAGTAGCCTTTATTACTGTTACAGTAGACATGCAGTAATAATTATTTCTTGTACAGTATCATTACTTCTGCTTTAAATAAAGCACTCAAAAGGAGTATTGAGTTTCCTTTGTGCTCCCAATGCATACCTGTTCTGTGAGGGGAGGGTTTATCCATGTGTATATACACACAAGAGTGGAAGCACAATTGCTTCCCATTCTCCACTGTTAAGCAAACTAGTTTTAAAGAAAAAAAAACCCACAGAGGTTAAACAGTAATTAAGTTTTAACTATATCTGGAAAGAACCAGTGTAACACCTAAAATTATCTCCACACACCGATAACATTTTTTTTCTGACAAACATTTTTTTCCTATTACTTCAAGTTACTGCAACAACACTCCTAAAACTACTTTCTCTGCCCCAGAACAATGTTATCTGTGTAAGACTTGGCAGTTTTCCAGAGATCTATAAACAGCCCTTGCACTTGCAAGGGTCTTTATCAGGAATGCTATTTTTTGTATGAGGTACTCAGATTTCCACTTCACAACCAAAACACACCACCCTTCTCTGCTAAACACACTGATCTATAGATGGGTAACCTGCACATCCTCAATGCAACTGTTAGCTGGGGGTACTATAGAGCACTTCCAAAAGCCTTCACAGGACTTTCCTGTGATTTTCCACCACTCTGTCCCTCATCTAGTAAGAGAAAATGCAGAGAAGAGATGACAAGCATGCACTGCTGCTGCAGAGATGCTGTGACTCAAAAAGACCATCTCCATGTTACTGCAAGAAAGAAATGATAAGGCTTTTCTCTAAAGGTCCATTTCTCATTACAGACTCTGGCCGGGAGCTTTAGGAATTCAGTTGCTCCAAACATGTTTTGAACTTTGCTAAAATGGAGATGAAAAATATGCTCTTGAGTTGAGCTGGAATTCAGCCTGTGTTTTAAAAGCAAATTAGCAAACATAGTTTCCAGAACTAAAAATTGATGGTAGGGCTAGAGAGCTGAGATGTCCACCTTAGCTGAAGATCAGCATCTTCTGAACATGACTGTCACTTTAATTCCATTTAGGTGAATACCATCTCTGTTTTGTAGATATGTAAAAGAGGAGCATTTTTCTCCAATCACATGATGCTGCAAGAGCCCTGTACAACATCTAATATAGCAGCATGGTGATAACTCTTTCTTTTTGCAGGAAATTAGCTAACAAAGCAAGGACAAGCTACAGCCAGAGAGCAGCTGAATAATGCTACTCTAATTTACTCCATTTTAAGATCTAATTCAACAATTTCTCTGCATGTAGAGAGTACATTAGCTTTAACCTAACACAAATCTATACCAGCTTCTGAAATATCTTAGAATCAGAGTAATAAGGATTAACCACAAAAGCCTTTAGTATTTCCTGATTAAAACAAATAATGGGATAAATTTTCTTATCTATTTAATTCTGGATTTGGGAAAAAATGCTGTTATTTCACTTTGAAGTGTTTACACATGCACCCTCAGTGATTTACACAAGCAAAAGAAAACTGACTGCCAGCACAGGAATGAACAGTCCTTCCTTTTAAGAATGAAGATGACCACAGCTTTAGGAAAGTAACTCAGGTCAGCAGCAGCAAGGCCTGTAAAACTGAGGAGATCTACACCTATGCGGGTACACCTTGTGAATTCTTGTTGTTTTAGACACATCTCTCATAACTGCTACTTAAAATACTTTCTTGAACAAAGTTCACATTAATGTCACTTTATGCGAGGAACTCCAAGGATTCTGCCAGATATACATCCCACAGTACCACTGCCAGACTTTCAATAAAATCTGAAGCCCAGTGTATGCACACCTGTGATGTAGGTCATGAATCAGGGAAGGTTTAGCACATACATAATTAAGCAAGAGAATAATTTATTTGTTGATAAAAATGCATAAATGTGCATGGCTAAGTTGTGTTCAGAAACAGGAAAGCCTAGCTAGGCTGAGCTGCAGGGTGAAAAGCAGTTTGTGTCTCTTCCAGTATTTAACTAGGACCTCTTTAGTCAAGGCTATAGAACCTTTCATATGTTTAGCTGCCAGTCCAGCCCTTCAGCTGCAAGTGCACAGTGCAGTGAAAGCCACCTGATTTGAGAGAGTCTGTGAGGTGATAAACTACAGAAACAGTGACTGGAGGTATCTATCCTATCAAAGTCCCCGCAAGGTAGCAATAGAGTTTTAAGATGTTCAAACAATCCAGCCTGACCTGGAGATTATGTCTTCCTCTCCTTGCCAGAAATCCATGGTACAGCTAGAATGCTCTGTACAAAGCTAGATGTGGACTTGAACTTCATCAACTCTAGCAGAGTTGGCAAGGGAAAAGGTTTCCTCTCTCCGGAGTCCAGCATGAGGGAACTGAGATGAGACATCTGGCTCCCACAAGTCTAATGTTATATTCTTATGGTAACACAGAGCCCTAAATTTTGAGCTCCTTGTACAGGAAATGAAAATTTCTGAGTAGTGTGGTATAGATAGACAGCTTTAAATAAAATAACAAGGAGACAACAGAAAAAATCCATTTTGATAGTCACCCTGTCAAGGGTTAGGTAGGTTATCTAGGCTGATCAAGAATTAGTAGGACAGGGACTAATTTTGTTGACCAAGATTACTTTTCATCTATGATTTACATAACAGGAGAAAAGCAAGTTTCAGGCTACAAACTAATAATCAGGAAGCCAGAAAACAACTGCAACCTAGTTCAGTATTAGAGAAGCTACCCAGGCTGCACACAGTACACCAATACATGCAGCATTAACAGCTCTCACAGCTCGTGTACCAACCCCCAAGCTCCACGGATCTGCATTTCCCTGTCAGTCTGGTCTGCACTGATCGACAGGAAGAGCCAGGCCCCTGATTCAGGCCCCATTTCCTTCCTCCTCCAGGTTAGTGCTCACTCGGAAACAACATGCCACAAGGTCTCCCCACTGTTTTGATGTGTGGTTTTGGTCAAAGACCCAGCATTTCCTTGATATACCAGGAAACAGTCTCCTAGCAATTCTTTGAAAAGCCCAAGCTCTTTAAGTTATTTCAGTAAAACCATTTTTTCTCTTTCTAGAAAATGCTTCCAAAATATCTTTTTCATTTTTTTTTATTTGGGGCCCACATAGTACTTGAATCTCACTGGCTTCACCTTCCTCATTAAACTAGCTAATTCTTTACTATGGGAACTTGAAAAAATAAATCACAGCAAAGCCTCTGCAGAAAAGTTCTGGGTAGAGATGAAAAGAAAGGCTTTTTTACATTTAATATTATACAGTCTTCTATCCACATGACCATTAAATTCTTCTTCCAAAAAAAGAGAAAAAAACCCCAAACCTGAGGACAACCAAAAATTAAAGAACTATCTTGCAAAACACAGCTATCTACAAACTTTCATTCGGATCAATTGGTTTCAACAGAATGAAGATGCTTACCATTGTATGATATTTTATCACTTATATAGATTTGTTTTAAAATAAAATATTTCAATAGACTGAAAATGCCTATTTTCTTTTAACTTAACAAATCACAGTGCTTCATATTTCCACCTCCTGACAGCTTTTGTGTCTTTGAAGGTGTCAAAATGCACACAAGTCCACAGAAAACTGCTTTTGGCCAAATGAGCATAAGAAAAAATATTCTTTTGATTTTATGAAAAATGTCATCACATTTTTATATCCTTTAGTTAGGTAAACCAAGTCACATTTTCAAGTGTTAATGAGACACCTGCTCACAGTTACTTTGGTTAAGTTGTCATTTCTTTGATCTCAAATCACATTGGAAATGGAATCTATCTTTCAATTTCTTTATGAGATACCTCAATTCAAACAAGTCTGATATTCTATTTTACAGCTCTCTGATATACCAAACTACAGCCATAAATATAATTTCTCATTGGTCCTATTGACTCAGTTGGTATCTGGATTTCCCTCATTGACTCTATTGGTATCTGGGATTAAAACTAGTTTATTAAAGAGATTTTAATTGCAGTTATTGCATATTGACAATAGCTCTTAAACATAGCCATAAACATAGCCATCTAGAAAATTAAATGTTAACAATTCACACAAGAGGCATCCTGGTTCTCTAATACAGAGCTGATTGAAGACATAAATAAGGCCAGTTTCAATTACTAACAAAATCTATCCTTTTTTCCCCTTTTGTTAAACAGGAGAAGCACACCCTGCAGTCAGCTCAGTATTTCCCAAAAAGTTCCAAAGAGCCTATCCCTTGAAAGGACTTCAGGCTACAATCAGAAGCATAACTATTTCATGTAAAGTTATTAAATAATGCACACAATATGATCTTACTCTGTACCATTTTTTCCTCATTGTACCACAGAAGTATCTGACTTGGTTTGATATAACTTTGTATCAAAGTTGATGCAAACAATTTTTTTTTAAGATTTTTTTTTTTTTAAGAAAACAGTTTTCTGTTTATCCTGGCTCTATGTGTGCAACGTTTTTTAAAGAACAGGAATAGCGAAAAGGGTGTAATCTCATAGCCTACCAGAATACTTAAAGAAAAGAAATTTTCTTCTGCGACGAAGCTTCATGCTACTGACTCTTTGTTTCTCTCCACACGGAAACCCGTCTGCAAATGACAGCATTATTATTATTTTAACAAAGATTGGCTAGGATGTGTGCTGGCACAGCTATGTAAGCTAATGAAACAAAAAAGAATAAATTGCTGCTGTGCCTTTACAGTTTTCTCCCTTTCCCTCCTTTTAATCCAGTTCTCTGTGTAGTATTAAAGTCATACCAATTCATGGCAGCTTAACTCAGTTTAACTCCTTACATCTCCACTACTTTCTTTTCTTGTGTTTTTCTATTATCACAGAACAGGAGTTCAACAAGGGCTGTTAGAAACAGCAATGAAATGTCTCACTACAAATTGTTCATTAGTCACTAAAAGAAAAATCATTCTCCTATGGATGTAAAAGCATCTCCTTTTTCCAACTGCAGTCAGAATAACAGGCAGAGTTTTCCAGGACTGGCATCTTAAGAACAAACGTCAAGAGAACTTAACAGCCTTTTGTCTAAAAGAGGAAGGAAAGTAACTGTTGGTGGAACATGTTAGTTGGAAAACAGCAGCTGAAAGTTCCTACAGGAAAGGATGAAATATGAGCAAATGGTGTCAGCATGTGGATGTGGACCACGTGATAAAAAGCAAGTCATACCTGGTTTAAACAAAGCTCACATAGAGTGAGAATTTTTAAGCACTAGGTTAGTGCATGCATAGGGGATTTGGGTGATTTAATTCTCTCCTGTGGCACTTACCCTTACAACAAACTTTGCATTGAAAGTATGACAAAAACTCAGTGAAACTGAAGAAGCTGTGGGAAATCCCTATGTTCTTAAAGGAAAATACAGATAAGAAAAACTGCCTGATAGAGCAGATGACATGAGCCATCTATGTAATGGTTTATGTTGCATCTTGTAGAGAATACCAAGTGCTTTGGAATGTGAAAAAAGATCTTGTATAGCAAAGAAATATTATTAATGTCTGTGATTTTGATGATCAATCCTAAGCATATGATTTTCATGATCAATTTATTCCCCAAGTATAAGCATTTGTATTTTGTACCAGATATGCACAAAAAAATCCCAAAATTTCTTTTTGGGAAATATTACTTTCCTTCATTCCTCCTCTGGATTTTTACCATGATTTTGACTTCCATTGCTTTAAAATTGGTGTTTTTCCATCTTCTTGTCAGAGAAGCCACATGCTATTACATATTTAGATACTGCTTTTAGTTACTTCTGAAAGAGGACAACCAATTTCAGTCGCTACTCTTCTTCATCAGTACTTCAACTGATTCTATTGAGTTGCAGTTAGTTAAAAAGGACAAAGAAAAGTGTATTATATGTAAAAACCTGGAAAGTTCAAAGAACATGATTATCCTACAGACAGTCATAGGCAGAACTCTGCCTTGTTTACTGTAAGAAAGATGCATACTGAGAGTTCTCATTTATTACATTACCTAAGATCAGGCTCTTGCACTTACCTCCTGAATTGTCTCTTGGACTCCATCTACCACATTCTTGATGGGAGCCCAGGGAATTCACCTGGCTAATTTAACCACCTACTCTGTCAGTTGTCTATGGGTGGCTGGGGCAATTGCTTCCCCAGATCACCTGGTCCACATGATTATTTCACTGAAGAGCCCTTGGCCAATGCCAATTAACTTATTTTACATAATTACAGTGTGTACTGCAGAAAATCACAACTCAATTAAGGTAACATACCAGGGAGTGGTAACCCTCCCGAGAGCTTTTACACACTGACTTTCCCCCTGTAAGGATGCTAGTCCACTGTCCTGTTTATTAATTTCATTTCCAACTTCAGTTTCTTTTACAGGATTACAAGACATCAGCCAACCTGTACAGTGTAATAGTTCAGTGCATCTCCAGCAAGTCAACACACCCAAGATGCATTCAGCCCAAAAGATAAAGAATATAATGAAAATCATATGTTCTTGGCCCCCCCTTTGGTTTGATACACCTACTTCTGCTCTATTTCAGGTATTCTACCTCAAAAGATACAGTTGACTCAAAATATAAAAAGATGCAAGAACCAGCCTGAGTTAACAAGCTGCCTGCCAGCTGAGGAGTCTTGCACACATCCATTATTACGAGTCTAAAAATAGCAAGACTTTGAGAAGCTCTTAGAACAGCAAAATTCGCATGTCAATATAAAAGTAATTTGTGGATGAAGGATGGTAAGAAGCTATTTCAAACACATGGTTAAAGAAATAAAGCAATTTAATCCCAACTTCCAGAGGCAGATATTGCCATCATTATCAGTGATGTTAGAGCCAACTGCTCTACATACGGTCTTGCTGCATAAGCTTTGGAATGTCCAGGCTCCCAGGCAGTGGGGTCTACTCCAGATCCAAGCTACACAACTTTCTTGAACACTCCTTGAACACTAGGTTTTTTCTACCTATTTTCTATCTCCCCACAGCAAACCTTTCCAGAGCAACTGTGTTCCTTGCTGTTCAACACTTTGCACAGTGGAAGTCAGGTCCAGTTGGGCCTCAATGAATCTTTTATGACAGCAAGACATCAAATACCAGATGGTGGCCCACAGCTTCTTTTTTCTCCCTAAAAGATGTGCAAACCAGTTCAGAGGCCCTGGCAGAACCAACTTGGCTGATCTACTGAAATGAAGCATTAGTGCTGGCAATCAGCCTGGAAACCTGGTAAGGTCACAAACTAAGACCCCAGTCCAGAGGAAAAGGGGTAAGAAAAGGGTAATTACCTTGAAATTAGAACTCTGTAACCTCATCTAGCCTTTAAAATCAGGAGTCTAAAACTAAATACTGTGGACATATTGCAGCTACACAGTGAGGTACCTCATTTGTTGGTAGATCTGGAATTTCACATGAGTCTGTCACACAGGAGCACTAGGAGGAATTTGAGGAGCAAATGTGAGATCTCACAGCATCATTTTGCACTTCCTTCTTATAAGAAGGGCACACCCTCAGGCTGACTATTTTGATCTGTGCACCATTTGCTGGATGGAGGCTCTACATAATCCTTCTGAAATTCCAAAAGAGATGCCCCATGAAATTTACTCCCTCCAGGCACATTCTCCTTTATGAGCAGAAAACTGCAGTTTAAGGAGTGCAGCTACACACAGAACCCCCAGGCTGCAGTTATAGGATGGGCCTTCTATATCCATTACCACATGCAGAAAAGGATTCCCAGCCTGAAGAGAGACAAGAGGAGCAGCTGAGAAGTGGCTTCCTCAGATGCTGAACTGCACATGGAAGTCCCTCTACATATGGGTCTCTGGTGTCCAGCCAAAGGGGGAAAAACTAAACATAACCAGCTGTAATGGGTGGGAAGACTTTCTTATAGGCAGCTTCCTTTTCCAGAGTAGCTCAATCCGAGTGTCTTTTTCTGAGTACTCACTGCACTAGAGAATCAGGCAAGAAAGCATTTGTTGCCAGTACACGTTATGGCCTGCAAAGAAATTAAGTTCAACTGCTCATGCTCTAAAGCATGGCAAAACACAGCCATCCCTCAGCTCAAACTCACACCTCAGCACAACATTGCAAGATGCAGGCTATACTCATTAGACAGGTCAGTTTTCAGGTGTGCTCCCCTTCAGTCTGCAAAGCTAACCAGAAAAAAAATCACAAAGTGAGGAGAAAGTGCTTCCACTACACCTGCAGTAGACAGCCCAGTTGTACACTTTAAATACTTTCTACACCAGAAGTGCATGATTTTGAAACCCTGGCATGGCCATTTCCCGGTAGCGATGAGGTATCTAGGTAAGGTTTCTCACACAACTAAAACAGTGTACAGACTACTTGAAAGGAGATGCTAAAAGGAGATGATTCACTGTGAAAGTAAAGCTCAGCTTTGCATTTCATTAGAGAGATATGGAAACATATAACCAAAAAAAAAAAAATCTCACAAAAAGGATATTACTGGGATGGTCACTAATTCTTTTTTCCCTTGAAAAAATGGAAGTTCCACAAGGAATTAAGGTATTGATGGTATGATACTAGAAAAGGAACATTTGTAATATGTAATACTAGTTCTACTGTAACTGAAAACTGTCAAGACACTCTTACCTGTGCCACAGACAAAATACTCTGTATTCAAAGGAACATAACATCAGGAATACTACAGCTTATTGATGATTGTCAGATAACATGAGGAAGTCAAACAGGTGACTTTAGTAATTACCAAGAAATGAAATCAGAAAGAATTTACAAATTATAATTTCCTACTGAAAGCAAATCAGCTGTAGTGATGGAAAGCAAACCTTTTCACACACCTGATTTTATGCATCCTTGGTAGATTTCAAAGGTGCAGACATAACATGAAAATTATCTTTAGAGCCTTATAGCTGGATACATTTAATTAACTTTTGCTACTTTCCCCCCTATAAGAGGGCATGTTCTCAACAATTTTCCCTTTTGTTCTGGAATGCCACTATGTTTAGGGATCAGGACACTCTGGGTTTGTCTTATTTCCTGAATTACTTGGGATAAAAAAATTGCAAAGAATATCTATGTATCACCTAAATGGAAAAAATAAATTATTACCAAGGTCATAATGATTTATTGTTATAGGAAAAAAAAAAAAGTAAGGATGTCCTTTTTAAGGCTCACAACAGTATTATCTGCTGAATATCAATTGGTACTGATTCTATGAAAAGCATTTTGTCAGTCCAAAACATCAGTACAGTAGTAGTAAGTGCTGTTAATGAACATTGCAAGTAGACCATCTGACCAGAGCCATTACTTAGACCAGCCCATGCCCTGACTTCATTGAAAATTACAGTAATAATTTTTTTAGTCCTTAGTTCATCTATTCAATATCAAAGTGTCAAATCCCTCTGATGAGCTCAGCACATACACTGTGACTGAATATCTGAAAGGAGCTTCAGGGGTGCTTTGCACCTTCACGTCACTTGCATAGGGTCACTAAAGAACAGAAACACAAACTTTAAAATTCATTACCCAGCCTATGCCATTTAAGCTCAGCAATCAATTTACAAACTTTGTGTATGCAAGACAGGAGATTACTTGCCAAGATTACATTTATACTCAAAATAAACAAGCAGCACAATCTAGATTTCTCAATACATCAGGCTGTTTGCAGGCTCTGATTGTTGATGCTTAATGCTCAGACCACATGCATGCAGAGAAGCTGTACGGTTGTGAAAACATAAACCACTCTGCTTAAACCTGAAACCTTCATCCTAGGAATCAGAAAGGACTGGGTTAAACTATGAATTGTGCTGTCCTCAAGCATTCCTCCAGTCTCCTCCATCAGCATTGATATATCCGTGTTGGAGCACAAGACCCACTTTGCTTTGCTGAAGGGATGGAAAAACATGTTTGGAAAAAAGAAGTGAGGAGCAAACAAATGGAGACAAAAGATTGGGGAATTTGTGCAACCACTTAGAATTACTATGTTGCTAAAATAACCTTGCAATGTGAGGAAATTGGCTGTGAGTAGGTTTGCAACTACACAGAGCCACAAAACCTCAACATGGTTTGAAGCGGTTTTGCTGAAGGGAAGCAGCTGTAGCAGCTGGCCTGGATTCTGAAATGTGTTTGGGAAAAAATCCCCAACAAAACAACAAAACTCCCCACACATTCAAGACATACATATCTGCAGAGAACATCAGGAGAGCCTTAGAAACCTCAACAGGGACTGGACGAGAACCACACGTCTTCTCAGAAAGGAGTGATGAGTGCACAGGGACCCTTACTCAATTTGGTCTCTTATTTTCCCCGTGCAGCCTCTACAAGCTTTTGTTCTTCCCAAAGGTAGGCTTGGTTAGAAAGCTCTTAACACTCCACTCAATGTATTTATCTGAGCAAGTCCAATGGGCCTGAATCCAGCTAAAACAAATTTTCTGGGCACTTCTGACTGTTATGAAATGTAGTGACTCAGCCAAGCTACATCAAAAAGAGAACATATTTTATTTGTTTACTGAAACTTAATAAACCAGGGTAGGAAAAAAAAAATCGACATGTCATAAAAGACACACCCTTACATATCTTCATCTTAGAAAGCTTAGTCCTTCTCTCTGACCCTGCAGGTATTGCTACCTGGCTTTCTGCGTGTCTCCCCAGACCCATAGCTCTGCACTTCAGACACTCCTAGTCACCTGTCCCATGATGCCGTTGAATCAAAGGTATCAGTGCTTATTTACAACCAGCATTTCCCCACTTGTGCTCCCATTGCCATGGTGAACAGCAACAGAGCCTGAAATACAAGGTCAAAACACAGCCTAGATATCTCCCACAAGCCATATGGAATAATCATTTTCTGAGGAAAATTCTGGCATAAGTTTGCACTTTCTCTCTGACCAAAAGCACACCTCAGCTCAGCACTCAGAACACTAATGGAGATCCTAGGACAGAGAACAATAAACCACCCTGGAAAGCTTGATCACAGATTCTTCTGCAGAAACTGAAGAGGAACTTGCCCACTGCTTATAGATTACCAGAGTTACTTCTTTAACCTCTGTCAGCCTCACTGTGCTTCCTTCCACCATGTGAAATTTCAGGTCCATGGCACATACCTGCATGGCTTGCCAAGCACCCCAACATCGCTTCATAGGAATTATTACTTTCCATCTTTCAGAAGCTTTTCAGCCTATCCTTGCACAAATAATGACAATATATACATTACATCTGAATATATTTGTGAAGACAAATCAGACTTCTTCCCCAGTTACTATTTCACTGAAAATCAAATGTCAGTCTGCCTGTCTTGGATTACTCAGAGATAATGCAGTTAGCATCACAATATAGTTATGTAAAAGGTATCAAACTAATCCGACACTAAGGCAAGGGAAAAATAGGAGAAATCAAATGAGCTCTGGAAAGAGACATCAAGTACAGGCTGCCAGGACTGCACATACTGAAATCCCTGAAGAAAGATGAAAATTATTGTGGTAAGTACATTACGATTTAGGCCAGCCTAAGAGGGAGGCTGTCCACTTGGTGAAAACCTGGACCAAAGTACATATTCAGCATAAGAGGCTATGTTCTGGAGACAGGCATGAGGGCACCAAGTATGAAGCACCAAAAAGGCAGAAATATAATCACAACATACAATTCATGTCTTGTCTCAGCAGGAGTCAAAATTCAATTAATGGGACATACCAGATTTCAGTATAAATTTAATTTCTGGGCATTAAATAAGATTATTCAATAGAAGAGAACACAAAAGTGCAGTATTGATAATAGTGTAAATATATCAGAGTGATGATACTCCAGCCCAGTTTGGTATCCTAAGCTTGATGAATAATGCACTGGGCAAGACAGAAGCTTCTCATTTCTGTGTTACCTCCTGTATCACCTCAGCCTTCTTTGGACTAATTTAAAACAGCTATTTTGGGAACTTGGAAAATTTGGAACTTGGAAAACAAAGGCAGCTCCATGTCAGTTTTAGCTTGGGAGACTGTCAAAAATCCAATTCTAGCTGCAGCTTATGTGGAATCAAATGCAGACCCAGGCCTTAATTTTGACATAGGTATCACAACACAACACAAACAAATAATCTGGTTTTTCCTCTGTGAATTGCAACAAATCTTCTCTACTGATAAATTTTCATGTCATAGTTGTTTTCTGATCTGAAAAACAAAAATGCAATTTAGAAATTCTTCTCCTATAACTTGATAAAATCTTGAGGAATGCAAGTGAATTCTTCATTTTAATCTGGATCACCAACAAGATGAAGGAGGATAAAAAATTAAAAAGAGATCAAAATTAAGACAAATGAAATGACACCCACAAGCTTGTAATCCTGCCTAGGGACTCCACAGAAAAATGTAGTTGTTACCTGTACCTGATGTTCATCTAAACAATAGTCCCCAGCAGCAAGAAACTGACACAACACAGCTATTTATGACATGGAACTCTGTGATCTACCTCATCCACACCTTCTCTCTTTCCTTGGTAAAAAACTCCGGAAAAAAGCTTACTCTTCCGTTGGACTCCCTTTTGATAGCAAGGGACATCCATTTAGTTCTTCCCAGTGGAAGGAAATTCTCATGGACCTAAGGTACCTATGACAGCCAAGGCTTACCTATTCCCTCTGGTTGAGCATATGAATCAGCTCAAATGAAGATCATAATGGATGCAAGGACTGCCTGATGACTCTTCCCTCACAGCCAAATCTCTCCTTTGCTGCTTTATGCAAGTTGAAATATTTGTGTGAATGTACCAATATCAAAATTCCATATAAGATTTCTTAACTCTAGGATGGAACTTCAGAGGGAAACAAAAGAAGTACACTTCATCTGCTCTGCGAGGGCCAGCACTTCTGTGAAACAAACACAGCAGCAATGAAGGATCTTGCAGGACCCAACATCTCTGAAAGTCAATCTCATACAGCATAAATACAGTCCCCTAATTCATTCATCCTCTTTTCTACCTCCTTTAGCTGACTACATTTGAATCATACATATGAGAAAAAACATCAGGACAGTACCGTTAGCTGCACTACAAGTCGCAGAAGCACAAATGGCATGGAATGTCTAAGCCTTTTAATAATGATGGTATTCTCTGCTGCAGATCACCTGGCACGCACAGTTCAGCTCTCTGAAAAAATAACGCAGTCACTCCCTGATCAAATTACTCCTGGAGTGGAAAAGACATTGAGCAGCCTGCCTGCCTCAATTGGCTATGTAGTGACTGAGCTGCATGAATATGGAAATAATTGGAAATCCTACACCAGTATAGAGGACGAGGAATATGTGACCCACATAAAGGGCATGCTGGAGTTGCATGAAAGTGAAATCATACTGTAATATTAAACAAGTGAAAAATCCTTGATAGTGATAGAAATTAGAGAACAAAAGAAGATTACTTCAGTAAAATGCCAGAGGGTTCCTAAAGAGAAGCAAAGCATTTTCAAAGGCATTTTACAGGCTCCTTTCTCCTAGAAAAGAGGTAAAATTGAGATTTTATTTTAAATCATAATTCATAACTCTAATCTACATCTTTGTGTCTCTTTTGCTCTTGATGTTTAATAGGTTTATAAGATTACTAAGTAGTTGCCAGACAAGTTTTTTTATTTGGGCTCTGAAGCTTTGACCTTAGTTGTAGTTAACAGCCCAAAAGATTTTAATCAGAGTAAAAACCAAAAAGGTTTACCACTAGATGAGCCTGTTTGCACCAATTCAAGCAGATGGACTGCAAAGAAAGTAAGAAAATTACAGCCCTGAATTTACTGGAAAAACTCTGTCACATACATCTGTAAAATCTCTAAAAAAAGCTTACATTTTCCTTGGACGTGGCTCGCTTGCCCACCTGTGCTAACCAGGAAGAGCCAGCGCTGCAGTGTAAGAGGTGCTTTGGTGAAACTGAAGTGCTCTGCTTTGCACATACTCCCGCAGCTGGAGTACATGGCATATCCAGGAGCCCCATAGTTCTGTCTCTCCTGCCACTCCCTGGAATTGCTGGCAACCAAGGCATGTTAACAGCAACCTTCTTCAGCTTCTTCTATCTGACTATCATAGCAAAAGGCAGATACAGTAGCAAGGAAGAAAAATGAAGTCTAAACCACACTGGACAAATGCAAACACCAATGCACATAGAATTATAAAAATTTTTTGTACCTATCTGAAAACAATACATGACAATACTTTTAAGAGGTTCTGAGAAGTGATCTCTAAACAATTTTGTATGTACCTCACACTTGCAGAGATCTAGTTTCTTAGTGTAGTTAGCTCCTAAGGATTTTAGAGTGAAGCTTTATTTTCCTTTCTCTAATGCTAAGAAATTTTCCTTTCATTCCTTTAACATTACGTAAGTGCTTTTCATTTCCTGAACAATTTTCAGGGAAAGCCACTATATTTTTGGAATAGCTTATTAATTCATAAATTTATACATATGGTTCAATTAAGCATCAGGAAACTTCCCCACTGACTTTTATCTCATAAAATCACCTTACACTATCCTGTAAATTTAAAGGTCATGGCATGTTTTCTATCCCTGTGGCTCAAAAATCTCTATATCAGTTTCCAAGCTAGCAACCACTATTTTCACAGTAAGTTCATGAATCTAAAATATTTTCTGTTTAAATTTGCTAGGATTAGAGGTAACATTATGATGTGTTACATATTCCCTTCAGATAGTTTTTAATAGCAGTATGATGAGAGAAAAACAGTGCAAGTAACACGATTCATGATACACATCACTGTATATTTTGCAAATAGCTTTTTACAAGTGTTCCCAAAGTTTATTTAAAATTTCTTCCCTGAAATCAAGAGGCAAACAAAATCTTTGTTTGTCTTACAAACAAAATAATACAAAGTTTCCTGTACAAAGGGTGTTTCAGAACTGTTACCTCTATTTTCAGACTATTCTAAGTGAAGAGGATTGCTTTTCTAAAATACTGGCTCCACATTAAAAGCACACATGGGGAAAGACTATTTGATGTAAAGCTCCTCCTTTCAAAATCAATAAAACTCAAAGTTTCCTTCTGTTAAGGAAGTTGGTACATATGTGGTCATTCTAAATGTTAATGGAAGTATCAGTTGTAGTATACATGAACACAAAGAACCCAAATATAGACATACTTTTGTCTGGGCAAGTTGAAATCTAACTGTGCTATCAGGGGTTGGGTGACTGGCTACAAAAGCTAAAAAATAAAAATTAACCCAATACGCTTCTCAAAACGGGAAGCCACTTCGTTCCTTGAGTGATTACCATGGATCCCTGGCACATGTAGCTTTGTCTAACTCTGTTATGATCATGGACAGCAGTTTCATAACTACCTTCAATGAAATCAATTCATGGGGGAAAATGCTGAAAAAACCCTTAAAATTATACAACTATTAGAATCATACTTTTAAAATTGAAATGTTCTGCCCTCACAGATGTAGTTGAAGTACCACCTTCGTAGCAGAAATAGTAGCACAGGTGACATAATTTATATCTCCTTACCTTTCACTATTCACATCCCAGCAGAAGATGTGAGATATCCCAACAAAAACCAGTGTCTGTCAGTACTGGTCTGAGTAACATGAAAGTGTCTGAAGCTCAAGCCTTGGTGCATAGGCCTGGGAGGCCTTTGTATATTCACTCATATGGTTTGAACATTTTGGCCTGTAATTCTTTATTAAGTCAACTTTCAAAAGAAATGATCTCTTAGTAAACCAGGTGGAGTTAGAGATCACCCAGCTGGTTTGAAAAATAAGTTATTCTAATTTCTAAAGATGGCTATACAATGAAACATAACCTACTAGGCAAAACTCTGACCTTAAATGCAGGACATTTAAGTCCAGCTTTTCGTTCTGCCTTTGGCCCACTGGCAAGATTCTGTGTGAGTCTTTTCACCATACACAAAACAGGAACAATAAGAGAGTTGCCTCAAAATCTGAGCAACATTATAAGCAGATAATTAATAGATATATTGGGCTGCAGACTTTCGGCTTTGAAAATCTTGATCCAGTTTCTTATCTTGGAAAGGAAACCGGGATTATTCAATTTAAGAACTGTCAACTATTTTAAGAACTGTCAGCTATTAAAAAATTCTTTTAAGAAATAGCAAGCCAGAAATCTCTTGCTGTCTCAACCATCTTCAGTAGAAACAATTCCCAGGGGTTATCTGCACACTGTTCCAGGGTTGCTGGAGTGCATATTGTTCCATATCTTCTTGCCAGTAAATTGCCAAACCTCTGTCAGACACACAACGGAGAGGAAAAACAAAAAAAAGTTCTGAGAATTTAACTTCAGTAGTTTTTCTATCACCATTCTGTTACTTTAGGAGGATGATGCCCATGTCCAAGTGACTGAGTAATGTTTCTGTGTTATCAAGGTAATAGGACCCAATCTAGTGGAAGGTGTCCCTGCTTATGGGAGGGTGGTTGGAACTAGATGATCCTTAAAAATGTTCAGTGCTAATGTACTCTTAAGAATATTCCCATTAGCAGGAACAGGGCTAGCATAGCACAGCTTAGCCTAAAACACATAAACCTGTTGATGATGAACCTGAAAATAGAATCTAGAACTGTAACTATTCTAAAACTGAGGTACCTTAAAAAAACCAAAAAACCACATAGGTCTCTGCTATCTTCTGACAATCAGCTTCTGTCTGCATGTCAGAAGAAAGACGGAGCTCTGCACAACATTGAATATGTTCATTTACTCATTGGTAGAGACTACAGCTCACCATGAAGACAATTTTTCTGAAAACTAAGTCCCAAAGGGAGCTGAAGACATTTACTCCTTGAATGACATTTGACTAACCAGTCAAGTATAAGAATGTAACGCACTGATATAAGATGTCTCTAACATCTTATATCACTTAAGTTAGTCTCTAACAAGGAAATCATTAAGAACACAGATGACATCTTATCTGAATAGACAAATGAAATGGTTTGGATATGAAAGATTAACAAGTCTGAAAACTTTTGTAGTGCAACTGAATAAAAAATGCAAGGTTCTTCAAGAATCAGAAGAAGATCTGAGGTATGCTGGTGTGGCCAAAGATGCAGTGTGCCAGAGCTTTCTCTCACCAGAGCATAACTAACTGATGGAGGCTTGTGAGCAGGCTTTTTCCAGTACATGTGACTTGAAAGGTAAGATACATGCAAACAAGAAAATTTTGTCAAAAGAGGATCAAGTCAGTAGGACAGGGTGAAAGAAAATAGAAGCTAGGTATAAATAGATTTAGCATTTTTGCCTTATGTTTTTTTGTCTGTATCTTTCATAGGTGTTTCTGATTGCATTGCTGCTCCTAACTATTACAAACAAAAGTTCATAGTGCATTTCCTCTTAACCTGTCCTGACTTGTGCATGGTTTAGACTAACTAGTCTTTCCTTACTAAGGCCATGGCAAGGCACAGACCAGGCCACAAGGGTAAGAAAACAAGCCAGTTACCAGTTAACCAGGTAACAGGAACCCATTTCAGGGCATGCAAGGAGAAATATAGCAAGCCATGAGCTCTGCTACATTGACTAGGTAGAAAGCTGACACCACAAACATCACAAAGAACAAACACCTTTCAGTAACTGTTGGGATGGAATCCAGTAAGATATTGCATCAAATCCAAGAAGGATGGAATCCAGTAAGATATTACATCAATTCCAAAGATCCCAAAGAACACACCACAGCACTTCCCTTCCCAATCATGTTTTCTGGCAATGTCCATAGAAATGTCAACACATCATGGTGGGGTTCAAAGAGGATTGTCTTTGAAAAGCAGGACCACCTACCTCACAAACCAGAGATCAGACGGGAAGGGGAGCAGCCCCATACACTCTTTGTCAGTGATGGTGGATCAGAGATCCTATCTAGTTTTTTCAGAAAAAGGTTCAGGAAACATGTTGCATAAAGACTGCATTAGTTTTTTATACTTCTTAATTTTAAGTTTTTTAAGGAGCATTCAACTTGAGATAACTTTCACAACAGGGAATAAGAGAGATTTTTTCCTTGACAGTAGAAAACAGGTTGCAGACATAAAGTGTGTATTTGCACTCTGACAGGATATGAATATATAACTCCAAAAAATAAGATGACAGAAAATAATAAGATTTGGTGTAATACTGATTAAAGAAAGTTAAGCCTTACTGGGTTTTACAACACCTTAGAATGAATTTATTGATTGAAGTATTTTAAATGCTTATAGTAAATATTTTGTTCTATAAAATTAGAAATAGTTTACTGTAACTTTGTAACTCTACACTTTATCATTTCTTACCCCACCCCAATTAAAAAAAACTCTTGACAAACTGTTAAAGAACACTTCTGAATGGAACTAACAGTAGGTGGAATTTAAACAGCAAGCAGCTTCAGAGATGTGAGGAACCAAACAAGATAGATTTAAAACATTTTGCTAAATCAAAAGTGTTTCTGGACATGCAGTACACCATGAGATGCCCCAAATATTCAGATGGATTGATTTAGATAATGAGAAAGCTATAGAAAGCATGAGCAAAAATCTTGAATTATAAAACTGTAACCTTGATGCAGAAGAGAAAAAATTAACATCCCTTGAATGGCCAGCTCTTAAATTGCCTGAAAAGAAGTAGGAACAAGAAGTAGTATTTCGTAATTCCCCATGCACTAATCAAAACCCACCAACAGTGGTTTCCCACAGAAATCCATCTTCAATGCAGTTGCATTGGGCAGTGTTGCAGTGACACCTTTCAGCTATTCTGATACTCATAAATAATGATTCAACCTTTTAAAGCTACATACTTCCTCTAAGAAGCACCATTAAGTAGACAAGGAAGTAAACAGCTTGATATGATTAACTATTTTATCTGGACTGCTCTTAAAAATGAATACACAAAAAATACCTTATATATGTTTGAAAACAATTCTACTCAAGTTAAACATTACCATAAAAGTCATCCTCTTACAAGGAAAGTGATTCACAGTGGAAACAATTTGAAACTCAGTTTTATGAAGTTTGCATAATATTTGCCCACCCAGGGCAAGAAATCCACTCACTTTCACACAATGTTATAAGCATAGAGGACAAAACCAAACCAATTACAAAGGATGGTCTTTCAGTGATCCAGAGAACATGGAAGCTGATAGGAGAAGCTGATAGGAACATGAAGATAGTAGAAGGTATTGTTGAAATAAAATACAAGATTTTAAGTGTCACGTAGAGAAGGAACAGTTTTGTGACAAATATAAACACATTTCATCAAAAGAAAACCAAACAGCAACAGGATAATCTCAGTAACTATAAAGAAAATAAATACTACATCTTCTTCGTATTTTAATTTCAGAGATAAGGATAAAAAATTGCCTTACCTCAAATACAGCTTGAAGAGAGACATTAACAACATGAGTACATCCTTTCTTAGTTCCCTTGATAGCAATCTAGAGAAGAAATAAAAAATAGAAAATAACTATCTTCCCTGCAGAGAGCATGTACCCAGCAATAACATGCTTCCCAGTAAAGTGTGCAGAAAAGAAGTAAAAAAGACATAAAAGATTAAAACTCAAAAAGACAATCCTTGCAAAATAAAAAAACAAGAACTTTATATTTAAAATTCACAGTATGATTTATTGCCTTTTAAGGGAGTAGAGACATTCAGGAATTAGATAATATAGACTTAATCGTGATATTACCTCAATTCTCACTAAAATATTAATTCGGTATATTTGTCTACAAAAGGAAGATTGTAAATTCATCCACACAAAACTCAGACACTGAAGACATAAAAAGATTCCTATTTCAGTAGTAGGCACACATGGGCTCACATGATACAGCCTTATTAACTTGCTTTTTTCCTCCCAAACTACAGTGCTTACTAAAGCGACACTCAAATGCGAAATGCTTTGGTCAAGAGTTCAGTCACTGACCTGCAATGAAAGCCTTATGTTCAGCTCCAACATTTTCTAACAGCAATCAAGGAAAAAAAAATGGTTTCACGGAATGAACTGCTAAAAAAGAAAATCCTCATATAAGCTTTCCCCGAGGGGAAAGAAATATCCACAAGCTTTAAATTGGCCAGGCGGATTTAAAAGGAAGCAAAAAAAAAAAAAAAAAAAAGGCAGCTCTTTCTGTTGCGTCAAAGAGCTTACTGTGCAATAGGAACAGTGAACAGAGTTGTTAAACTGGCAAGCTTTTGCTGAAGACAGCTTTTCAATATGCTCTCAGCATCGTCTCCCAGGGCTGGCTGGAGACAGTCCCACTCCTCTTATATGGGCTCTACTCCTTCAAGAGGCAATCACTCTTAAGGACAGTTTCTATAAACACACTGTTCCCCTGGCTTGACTGCACATGATGAAGGCAATTGCACATGTATACATACCTGCACTCAGGGAGCAGACCTGCACACACTTGGGGAAAATGCAGGCACACTCAAAGTAGCCATCAATACCTTGGCTTAAGAGCAGGATGCTATTGATGACTGACTGCTTGCTAAAACTCTCTTCCCCACTTAGACCATTCAATGTGCTGTTGGAAAGCAATCCTGAAAGGCACAGCACTTAGAGAGAAAACCTCTAATGCAATTCCATTGGGACACTGTAGCCCGAGCAGTGCTTTCTGATTAAAGGAAATCAGTAGTCATATGCTGCTGCATGGCTTTGTGTGTAGTGCAAAGAGCTTGGAGAGCCACCAGAGACTGCAGCTGTGTAGGATGAGTGAACTGTCCCTCCCGGGAATGATGGCTCCATCACTGAGGACATCTTTAGAGGCTGAACCCATGCACATAGGGTGAATAAAGTAAGGACATCGAGCCTGGTTAAACATTAGTAAAGTCACATTCATCACCACATACAGGAAACTGCCACATAAATATCTGCAGGTGAGGACATGCCCTGCATCCCTTTTACAAGCCATGGAGACCTAAGCAAAGGCACTCAGAGCACAGTTCAACTTACTCAACCTGCATCTGGTTCACTGAATTGCCTTCTGGGCTTCACTGCCTACAAAGGGAACCCATGATGGCTTTCCCAAAAAGAGGTTGCAGACAGCAACATTTTTAGAGATGAGTGCCACTCCAAATGACAAGGTGATGAATGCCTGCAACGTGTGCACAGAAAGAACTTGCAAGGAAGAATGGTATTGGTAAAGGACAGGAACAGAAAAGGGAAAATAGAAACTGTGGAATGCACTTTCCAGTGTGACTGCAGAATTAAAAGTGGGGACAAACATATGCAGCTGGTTAATTTTGAATTTCTTTTCTATTTATATATCTTTCAGAGTTGCCACAGGGACATTATGAGCCTGAATACGTGGGAAGGCAACAGAAGGAAACAAAGTATATAACAGGAGTTAAAGTCTCTCTGTTTGTGCTCTTTCTCTACTTAGTGAACTTCTATATGGAAAAATTACTGGTTTAACAGCTTCTCTTGAAATCCTTCCAGGTGAAAATGAATTTCTCTCCTAAAAAGTGTTTCCATAAATGACAGACTGTTTCTGCAAAAAGTACCTTCAAACTAGAAGTGAAATACAGCTTTTTCTAAGTTTTTAGCCCTGTAAATTTAATGCAAGGTCTTACTTGTGCACCAAGCAGTGTGCTGCTTTATTGTGTTCTCAGAATACCAGACAAGTCACTGTGTCCAAAGCCCCAGCTGTAGTGTCATTGGAGTCAAATGGGCGTAGATTTGGCCATATGAGAGTATAGTGATTAATAATTCTGTCTGCTCTGTGTGGAAGATAATTACAATCCGGTTCAGTTTCCCAGCCCTAACAGCTAGGCAAGTATTTTAACTCTTCTCATAATAATAATACCTGCTCATAAGATTACCTAAATGTTTCCCCCTCTAAATCCAGACTCCCCACCACTTATCACTGTCAAAGTGCAGGTTGAAGGAAAATGGTAATATTTGCTCTTTTCTTGAAATGGATTTTTTGTTTATCTTAGTATAAGAAAATTGACTTGCATGTTGAGCAGGTGGCTGGACCAGATGATATCCTGATGTCCCTTTCAACCTAAAGTATCTTGATTCTATGAAAATGAGGTCAATTATTAAAAGCTGCCTTAGGCTATTACAGAAATTAAGTGGAGTGTGGCCAACTTCAGTGTTTTGAAGCCATAATTTGGATTCAACTGTCAACTGCAGTTTCAGAGTCACCGATCTCCATTCTGTCATTCTGGGAGAAGCGACTAGATCTGCTAAAAACATAAAACATAAGCATTTGTAATGATATTGTCATCTATGAGGTCATTAACAACTATCACTTTATGAAGAGGGCTGTATTGGTTCCTACACATCCCTTACTGTTCTACGCTTGGGTTCCCAATCTCCTGTTGTTTTTTCCTTCTTATCTGTCACCAGTCATCCAATCTCAACTTAGTGTCCTTCAGCTGCAAGGGACAAAGAAGATACTGAGAATTCTGAGTGACTGAAAGCCCAGAGACAACTAATGTCATCTGTAGAAATTCCTCTGAACAAAGCAAAGGACACAGAATTGACTAAAATAAAATCTACAAAATAACAAAACCTTTTGCATGATCCCTAGTTTTTGTGTATACTCCACTGACACTGCTAGGTTAACACTGACTGTCTTCTCCGAGGCCTCACTCAGAAGATGTTAAGAAGATGACAGTTTTCAAATCTTTTCAGTATTATGCAAAGCTTTGGCTTCCTTGTTACCCATGGCAGACATTAATTTCGGCTCCCTAGGCCTAAGAGGTGGCTATCAATTCAAGCCCACACCACTTAGCACAAGAGTTATCCCAACCTTTGCACTGCCACACCTTAGACAGCTTTATCCCACACCTAAAACACAATCTATGCACCCTTAGGGCTTGTTGCTAATACACCAGTCCTGTGTAAGTAACAGCAGCCTATGGGACCAAGCCAGGAAATCCAGAATGGATGCTATCTGCTGAGATTATACTGATCCAGAAATGTAGAAGGTGGAGAATGACATTCAAAGCCCTTTGCTGCTGCCAAGTGCCTACCTAACACATTCCAAACACTCTCCTGGCTCATGGAGACTCTCTTTTGTGGTGCAGAAGGAACTTGAAGTGCTAAAAACACTATTATTATTCAACCACGGTCTACAATACGGCCTTTGCACACATCATGTATCTGTCCCTATGCTGCATCAACTACACTGCCTGAATCCACAGAATTCTGAAATTATCTCTGTTACTCATAGGCCTTCCTCAAGAAATAGGACAATCTTCCCAGGGAAAAATCATCCTTTACCACTGCCTTGAGGTCAGTGCTGCCGCTTTCCTGCTATAGAAGGTCACTAAGCCTCTTCCTGACAAACAAGGCTCATGTAGGCATTTTAGCTGAGTCCTGTATTCCTGCAGGAAGGAGGCTGTGTGCACTTCCAATTGTCTGGCTAAAACATTGAGATTCAGCATGTCCTGCACTGTGGTAATCAAAACAGCACAATCTGCGCAAGAACTCGGGAATGCCACCTTAGGTGGAGAGGAAGCTTCAGACCCTGACAGGCATAGCCCATCACATGCTTGGCTCCTGAAATGCGAGATGAGCATGCAGTGCCATAGGCACATCAGTAGTTCAGGTTTAGAACAGCAGTGGCTCTAAACTGCTGGCCTGGCTAAAAACTGTCATTTATGTACCAAGTACCTTCAAATACAGTCCTACATCACTTGCTGCAGACACAGTGCTCATATTCTGAACAACCAGTGGTCCTCTTCCTCCCATCCACAAACCAAACATCGGTGGTATTTCCTGTTTGCTTAGTGGAATCACTTGCCCCCGTCCCCTGCAAGTCCGATCCTGCTGCCTATCTTGTATCTGTGTGAGGATCACAGAGCAAACAGTTTTACCTCCTAAATTCAGGGGTTGGGCAGACATAATGTAAGTCCTTTCTTAGATTTAAACTCTTCCAAGGCTCAACCCCCTTTGTCTATGTCCCCTTCAGACTTCTTCTCTTGTATGTTTGTATCATACAAAAGTGGACTCTCAACCTCTCCTTTCCTAGAAGGGCTGAGTGGACTGGCAAACACATGGAGCATTAGGAATGCAGATGCAAGGATTCAACAAATCTCTGCAAGAAGCAGCAATACTTCATTTAAAAAAACAAAAGACAAGCAAAGAAACAAAAAAACCCCACCACACACACACAAAAAAACCCCTCCCCAACCAAACCCAGATTATTTACAGCTTTAAAAAAAGTTAAAAAAATGCTAATGTCCTGAAGACACACAGGCACACACACAAGTTTAAAAAAAAGATAAAAGGGTATTTCTAATTTATTGGAAGTACTCCCCCTTGCTTAGTGGATTAAGTACAGCAACATCTTGCTTTTGGGACACCTTTAAAAACTGCCATCTGCCTGCCTAGCTGATGTCTTTGGGGTGATTCTACACCAGCAGTTTTTCAGGGCACTCCTCACACATCCATTAACTTTTGGAACTTTTGGTAATCCCCTGCCATCCATTTCATTCCTGCAGCATTCTGATTCTGGCCTCACAACCAGCATATTGGGGAACTCCTACTAGCCTATCAACTCTTGCTGGGCAGCTTCCAAACAAACAGAATACACAACTTTATTACCATATTCAGTCTCGCTATGCAAAACTATTATATTATTATTATTGAATCAAACTGGCTGTATCCATCTCCACAGGCACATGGGGAAGAGCTCTGGGTAGACCTGTGCACTGGCCAGTGATTAACATTGCTGCACTGGCAGGGGATTGCAGGGCTCTGCCATCTTACAGCAGTTTGTAGTTGGATAGCAAGAGGAGAAGAGGAGGAGGCATCTGTTTTATGAGGGACTGACTTCCTGCTGCGCCCTTGTCACCTCTCTGAATGGCCACAGTCATCTCAGCAGGAAATTAAAGACCTCGCCTTTTACCTGCAAGTGAGGTTACAAGTCTGTTAAAACTATTTGCTGAAGGGGTTATTGCACTAAGTCTTCGATGTGTAGATTTATGGATTTGTTCAGTGGAAGTCCCCCAGTGCAAAGTATGTAAGTTGCAACATCAGAAAGAAAGATTCTACTTGAAAGGAGCACAAGAAAAGCAGCAAGGAAAGAAATAGAGAATTCCTACTAAGTAACATAAAGGCTTGTGTTTGTAATCAAGAGTCCTAACACTACAACCTAATGATACGAAGCAAGACTCAGTTCCAAGCTGATGAAAGGTGGATGCACATGTGTGGTGAAAGGTCCTACTTTTCCTTTGCATTTGCCTGTCGTGAAAGGTGGATGCACATGTGTGGTGAAAGGTCCTGCTTTTCCTTCGCATTTGCCTATGGTCACCCTAGTAGTGGAGTCTAAGGACTTTAGAGAAACGCCAGCCCAGGCAGCGGTGCCCTGGACTTTCAGGGCGGGCTCTGACTTGCAGCAACAGGAGTTTTAGGCAGGCAGCGCTGCACTGGCGCTCACGCCAGCGATTTAACTCTGCCGGGCCCAGAGACGGGCGCTCCTTCCCCTGCCGAGGCTCCTGCGGCGCGGCCGCTGCGCCGCTGCGCCCGGGCGAGCTGC
>VXBR01002239.1:913588-957692 GCA_013400215.1 Cisticola juncidis | reverse complement strand
GCTGCGCCGGAAGTGCGGTCCAGCCCGACTCGGGCAGCGCCGTGGCGCATGCGCGCCGCCCGGCGGCAGGGGCGGAGCCAGGCCGCGCCGGCTGCAAGATGTCGGCGCAGGGGGACTGTGAGTTCCTGGTGAAGCGGGCCCGGGAGCTGGTGCCGGGGGACCTGTGGGCGGCCAAGGCCTGGCTCATCACGGCGCGGAGCCTCTACCCCGCCGACTTCAACATACAAGTGAGCGCCGCCGCTGTCGCACACGGTACCGGGGTGGCCGCGCCCTTCCCCCCCGAGCTCGCTGCTGCCCTGCCTGATTGACAGGCAGCTCGGCCAATGGGGACGGGGAGGGGCGGGGCCGCTGCGTTCTGCGCTGACTTCGCGGGTAAAAAACAAAATAAAACCCTTTTATTAGCATTACTATTAGTTAAAGTACTTCTCCTGGTTATAGCTGTTGTGGCAGCTTGGGGGCTTTGCATTGCACTTGGCTGGGTGCCAACCCTGGTCAAACAGCTCTTTGAATTCCAGGTTTTCAGTTTGTGTAAAAGTTAAACGTGTTCGCGGAGCCGTGGAATGTTAAGGGTTGGAAGGGACTTTAAAGTTTATCTAGTCCAACCCCACTTCCGTGGGCAGGACCATCTCCCGCTAGACTAGGTTGCTCCGAGCTCTGTCCAACCTGGGCTTGAATACCTCCAGAGCTGGGGCACACACAGCCTCTCCGGGCAGCCTGTTCCTGTGTCTCACCACTCTCACACTAGAGAATTTCTTCATATATAATGTAAATAGATTATAGATATGTAATCTAGATATATAATCTAAAGTTCCCCTCTTCAGTTTGTATCCATTACTGCTTGTCCTAGCACTTCCTGATGAAGAGTCCTTCTCTGACTTCTGTGTTGGCTTCCTTTAGATACTGAAATGTTGTTAGTGTTAATAATACTAAGTATATTGTCATGCAGAATTTCATGCCTAAATTAGTGTATGGTTAAATAGTCTAAAGCACCTTCTAACTTCTCCAGCAAAATGTTGCAGTCCTTTAATTTTCTGTTATGCAGACTGCTGTGGTAAATCAAGGGCATTTTTTTTGAGTGGAAGAACTAATGTGATTCATAGGGGTATTTGGGAAAGCTGATGTTCTGTTCTTGCATCCCGCAGTATGAGATGTACACTATTGAGAGGAATGCTGAAAGGACAGCGTCTGCAGGCCGGCTGCTCTACGACATGTAAGTAATCAGAGCTGGAACTCTACCTTTATCCCTGGTGCTCCATTCATGGAATCAGCTTTGGAATGACCTCTGAGATGTTTGAGTCCAGACTATGACTAAACACCACCTTGTTAACCAGACCATGGCACCATGCTACATCCAGTCTTTCCTTAAACACCTCAGGGAAGGTGACTCCACCATCTCCCTGGGCAGCCCACTCCAATTCTAATTACCCCTTCTGTGAAGAAATTCCTCCTAATGTCCAACCTAAACCTCCTCTGGTGCATCTTAAAACCATGTCTTCTAGTCCCTTCACTGGCTGCCTGGGAGAGGAGACTGACTTGCCTACACCCTCCTTTCAGGGGCTTGTAGACAGTGATAAGGTCACTCCTGAGACTCCTTTTCTCCAGGCTAAACAACCCCTGCTCCCTCAGCCGCTCCTCACAGGAATTGCGCTCCAGACCCTTCAGCAGCTGCATTACCCTTCTCTGGACAAATGTAGGGATTTCCAAAAATATAAACTTAGTGTTTTGGAAAATCCGTGTGGATAAATTAAGCGCAAAAGGTCTAATTAATTAGGAATAAACTGTAAAAAAGAAGGTTTTATTTTCTGTTTTGCACAAATACATGGTTTTATGGGAAGGTTTTGTCTTTGAGACAGATTTTGACATCATTGTACATTCCTTGCCTTAAACTTCATTACAGGTTTGTGAGTTTTCCAGACCAACCTGCTGTATGGAGGGAGATCAGCGTTATAACATCAGCATTAAGGAATGACTCCCAGGACAAGCAGACACAGTTTTTAAGAGGTAAGGATTCCATCCTGAAGTAACTTAAAATAAGCCCTCTGATTTATCTGGTTTGGCAAGTAAATTGTTGGTTTTTCTAACTTTGCCTGTAGACTGCAAGATTTGGTTTTTTCCCTCAATTCAGCCTTAGAGACTTCATTTGGTGTGTTAGGTTTAGGAAAATAAGGGAACGTGACAAGCTGATTCAATTGCTTTGATTCTGATATGAGTAGGCTTACTCTGCCAGAGTAAGCACAGAAGAGAAATTCAGTAGGAAATAAGTGGAATGAGGCTTAAAAATCATTGTCCTACAGATAGCAGAGAACAGTGTATGATTGTAAAAATGATATGAATTCTTATTTAAGTAGTGAGGGTTATAAAAATGAATGTGTCCAGAAGGGCTTTGCATTTACTGCTGGCAACCCCAGGCAGTTTTGAAAGCAGGATTTACACCTGACAAACTATAGTCTGCTATTTGAATACATGCTTCATAAGCTCTAAGAATATTCCAGTTAAGAAAACATTTCATTTTTTTATGGGTTGTGTTTGTTATTCAGAGTGAATACATAAAATATACAAGAAAACATGTGAGTTTCTTTCTAGTGTCTCACTGGATATTTAAATTGAAAAAACCCTACATTTTAGTAATGAAAGTATTAATTGTAGAAGTGGAATGTAAGTAAAAAAATAAATGAACAGTTTATGAAAGCATCTTGAAATGCCAAATATTTTAAGTATTAGGATTTGGAATATCCCACTTACAAGCGATTTTACTTGTCAATTCAAGTTCTTTGCACCCAAATAAACACTATTACAGACAAATATTTACTTGGTCTTCTCTGAAAGAAATGGCCCTTTTTCCCAGGTACATGTATTAAAAGCAGAAAAAGCATATGGAAGTCCCTTTTTGTTCAGCATAGCAAGGTGATGCTGAAGGTCTTTTATGCTTTGTCAGTCATCTTTACAGTTCAGACACAAGTTAAGTGTTTTCTTTTGTTAAGGATTATTTGAGACCCTTCCTGGTCGCGTCCAGTGTGAAATGCTCCTGAAGGCAACAGAGCAGTGCTTTAACACATTAGAAAGGGCAGAAATGCTCCTTCTACTTCTGCGGCGTTTCCCAGAGACTGTGGTGCAACATGGGGTAAGAGAAGAGAAACTCGCAGTAATTATTCAGGATATTGGCACTCATTTTTTTGAGATTTCCCTGAAATGTGTTTTCCTTTGCCTGAATGAGAGGATGGGTTTTTTTATTAATGTTTAATTGTGGCTAATAGTTCAGACTGCCTTATCTTGAACTTACCACCCACAAAGGGATTGGGCAGAATACAAATGGAAGCAAATAAATGAATCTGTTGTTTTGCAAATGAAGGAATATCAGTCATATATTGCTTTTACCTGTTTGTGCTTGTCTTTACTGACACAGTTTCATGCACAGTTTTTCTCTTGGTCTTGTTTTGCTATTTTCTGACATTGCTTTTCACCTGCTGTTAAGTGTGGATAGTTTATATTTGGAGACTTGCACATGCTCTTGGCCGTAGAATTGTTACTGAATTACTGTTGAACTCCACTGAGTTGCACTTCAAAAAGTTTCTAAAACCACTGGTCCAGTGTTTGATTTTCATCTCTGCTCACACAGGTAGGCCTTGGAGAAACATTATTGGATGCTGAAAATATTGAAGACCAAGAATCTCCAGTGAATTGTTTTAGAAAATTATTTGGTAAGAAAATACTCATATTCTTGTTTTACTATGGAACTTCTTAGTATGGCAAGGTTCTGAGGTCAGTAAATTTCTTTCATGGTACTGTGATTAGAAAATTGCTTTAGTCAGAAGAGGCTGAGGCCGTGTTAAACTAGGCTGGCCATATGGTACAAATTGCTCCTAGAGCCATCCGTGGGAGTTTCATCCTGGTATCTGGTCAGCCAGAGATGAAGGCTCTCATTGCTGATTGAGAAACCTTACCTAGAAGAAATAGAACTAAAAACCTGACAAACCTAAAGGGCTTTTTTGTTTGTTTTCTATTTTAGTTTGTGATGTTCTTCCTCTCATAATTAACAACCCTGATGTACGACTTCCTGCCAGCTTGTTATATAAATATCTGAATAAAGCAGCAGAATTTTATATTAATTACGTAACTAGATCTACACAGACAGAAAGTCAATATCAAGGTAAGAATACATTTTAAAAATCAAGCTGTATTAGAATGTGTCTTAGTATCACTGATGTCCATAAATAAAAAATTACATTGTTTTTATGTAAGGTATCCCATAGACAAGGATTAATAGTAGTATTTAGTGTTTCTTAGTTCTTTGATTCCAAAACACCAAAATACTTAGTCATGATACTCATGATGCATCAGCACGTGGGAGGTGGGACAAAATGTCCAAGATGTCCTTATCTAGCCTATCAGCTCTCTTGTACAAAGAAGCAGGAATACATGCTGCTCCCTGTTAGCCTTCGGTGTAAAGAATGGTAACCCTGAAAGCTCCAACTGCCTTTTTGCATGTCTTCTTCTTGGAAATGAATCAGTTTGTTTGATTTTGTTGTGAAGAGAAAAATGCGCTGGTTTTCCCAGGTTCACAAGATTCCTCTGATATTATGTCTCCAAGCAAGCGCAGCTCTCAGAAATATGTAATAGATGGTCTCACAGAGAAATCATCCCAGATTACAGATCCTTGGGAGAGGCTGTTCAAAATATTGTCTGTGGTGGGAATGAGGTGTGAATGGCAAATGGATAAGGGAAGAAGGTAAGAAAGCTCTGCTTTGCTGTGTATTTCCCCTTGTGGACAATTTGTCTTTTTAATTCTTATTAAGAACAATTCTCACTGAAGAACAATTTTAACACAAGAACATTTTGTGTAAGTTCACAGCAGCTTTTCTTTCAAGACTGTATAATATAAAGCAAAAAATGTCTCGAGAGCACTTTCAAATTAGTCTCTAAAATTAACTTTTGATGATGCAATTCCTGCATAAGCACTGTAGTGCTGTGGGGTGACCTTCCCTGTGTGCCTCAGTAAAGAGAAACATGGTGAATGTTTTGTGAAATTTCACTAGCATGTATTCCCAGCCTCCACTGACTTGATGCTGGGGTATAGCCTCAGCAGAAACACTGATTTTTTTCATATTCACTGCGCATTCTTTTCTTTAGTTGCAGAGTCTGTGTAATATCCTGAACTCTTGTTATCTCTCTTCCCCTCAGAAGTTACGGTGACATTTTGCATCGAATGAAAGATCTCTGCAGATACATCAGTAACTTTGATAGTGAAGCCCACATTAAATATAAGAATCAAGTAGTGTATTCCACAATGTTGGTCTTCTTTAAAAATGCTTTTCAGTATGTCAGCAACATCCAGCCATCACTCTTTCAAGGTTAGTTTCTAATGTTTCAACTTCTGTAATGAGTCCTTCATGATTTCACTACTAATATCTTAAAGATCTTTTCTCATTGGTCTTTTGAAACTGTCATCTCACAAAGCAACCCTATATGTTGTTATGATTTTCTCAAGCCATTTACCTTACCAACAGTAGCTCATTACAAATGCGTAGTGGATCAGACCAAAGATCAATCTATCTTAGCACTGTGGTTTCAGCCTTGGCCAGCAGCAGCTGATTGTCTAGCAAGGAGAAAAGTAACAGAGCAGATGTTATGGGAAATATCCCTAAGGTTGATTCCTACTCCTCCATGAGCATCATGTTTGTTTCTATTCCTCCTCTGATTTTGTTTCTTTGAAGCTGATGTTTTCCTCCTCTCCTTCAGTCAAAATAACTGAAAATATTTCTGTATTGGGAGCACACAACAAATTTGTAATTAAGCAAATAGAAGCTGAATAGGAAAAGATTTCCTGACATTCACAAGCTTCCAGCTTGTCTTTCTTTCTATAGTTTAAGCATAATCTTTGAGGTGTGTTTTGCACATTACTCCTAATTTGTAATTAATTTGTAAATTGAATGTTTAACATATGTGTGTTACCTGTGAATTTTCCTAGCCACTCCCCATCTGCGTTTGACACATATCAGATTGCTTGGAATACCTTGGATTGCTTCTTTTAGGATTGATTGGACTTTTCAGGTGTGGCCCGGAAACTGAAGGAAGTTTTTTAAGCTCCATTGTGTTTGGAACTTACTGAAACAAACAGTATCACAAAGAGGAATTTTCACCTCTTAATAATGTGATAGGAAATTCCTTGCAAAAATTAACAATTGTCACCATAGGTAATTAATACTTATTAATGCTACAATTATTGATTCATGTTAAAATAACAGTTGTAATTCTGTGTGTTGTGGTCATAAGTTTCATCATATTCTTCTGCATGGAGCAAATGATCATTTGAGGGAGAAAGAAGTCAATACAAATCATGGCTTTTAAACAACTGTACAAAGTGTTGAGTGATCAGTTGAACAATGTCAGTAGATAGCTAAGCTCAGAGGACAAATGACATGGCAACTGGTATGCAAAGAACATAGAATCACTTTAACAAATACAGAAACTAGCTAACTAAGAGTCAAGTTTTTTGTTCTGTCCAGAGGAAGGAATGATTATGGTGGGCAGAAGGATATTTCAGGTGTACATGTAGTAGTTTTGGCTGCTTAATTCCAAGTTAAAAAAGAAATGAAGAAAAGAGCTAGTGAAAATGTTCCTTTCTAAGTTGCACAATTTAGTATTCCAAAGCTCACATTTTCTGACTAAACCACCAGGAAAAGAATGTATACTGAGGTCAGAGAGCGTAGTTCCTTTGGTGCAACTTTTGTTGTACCCTCTGTCATTTTCTGATATCAGGAAAGTATTTCCAAAACATCTTTTAGTCATTTCTGCTTTAGCTTTGAAGTCCAGTGACACTCATATCTTTTCTATCATTAGAATTTTTCCTCCTTCTCTCTGGAGGCTTGGTGTAGAAATGCAGAATCCTACATATTTTGGAAGCATGGTCATGGAGAAAAATGCTGTCTCCTCATCTGTGAGGATGAGATCTGTGACTCTCATGTGCATGGATTTGGAAGAAGTGCCTCGAGGGAAAACTCAGTGCATTTCTCTTAAATAATTTGTGTCTGGTTTTCAGGAGACTTGAGAAATTAATGAGGCAGTTTACACCTCTCATAACTTTGAGGCTGCCTGCAGGCTTGGCAAGAGTTGCTATTTGGGCTGATGATTTGGGGAGTTTATTTATAACACTTTCTGCTAGAAAACAATTAAAAACTCTGCAAGCTTAGATTCTAGAGCTCAGACAGAAAAGCACAACACTGCTCTTTGTATGGCTGTGTAACTTTCAGTACTGTAAGAGAAGGTTTGCATCCCCAGTCAAGGTTGACAGTGGATTTTCTTTTGTTTTAGGACTGGAGGCTTTGGTATAAAGTACAGTTCTGGTGCACTTAGCTGGCATTAATTTAAGTCAGTATGAGTAAAAGAAAAAACCTTTTTGTTTTTTCCTTCTCAGATGTTAGAATTAGGCAGCTCTTATTAGGAGGTTCTAGAGTGAAACTTCCAGCATCCCAGCTGTGGTGCTTTGCATCCATGAGAAACAGATATGAATCTTCTGCATTGTGTCTTGCCTCTGTTTTCAGTTCACGCAGGTTAGATTCTGACACAGTGGAATACATGATGATACAGGAGAGGTGATTGCAATGTGCTGTCGGTGCAATTTCAGTGATGGTATTTACTGATTACTGGTTATTGTGGTTCTACTTACTGATCTGTATTTGCTAGTTAGATAAGACTGGCTGTCTCTTTGAACAGGAGCTTCTATTGTAGAGAACTCCTTACACACATCACTTTTGAGCAGATGGGAAAAGCTTAATACAAGATTTTTAATGTCAAGAGATGAAATAAATCATCCTTCTACTAAACTGTCAAATTATTTCTTTGCAGTTATGAATGAGGCCTTAGTCTCATATCTTTCTACAAATATAAGAAATGCACAAACTGAAAATACTTGTTTGTACTACTGTCTTACCTGGCAGAGATTTCAGAAAGAGAAAACAGATTAAAGGATTCCTCTTTCCTTTATATTTCTCTTTGACTGAACTTTGCACATCTATATGCAGCTTGATTGTGCAGGAGAAAGTGTTTTTGGAAGGAAAGCTGTCCCAGTAGTGATCACATATTAATGTTGTTTGAGATTAAGAAGTACTGTTCCTATTTTATGTCTAATGAAACTTAAGCACTGGGGTGTGAAATAAAACATACCAGATCCCACTGGATATTCTGTGACACCAGTGAAAGTACAAATTGTTGTCTGTGTTTCAAAGTGAGGCTTTTCTATCTTTTGGGAATGAAGATGAAGTCTAGGAGTCAACTAAAGGTTTAATTCTGTTTACTAAAATCAGCGGGGGCAAAGCTGATGCTGAATGATCCTACTAGGGAATTCTTGTCATAAAATACACAAACTTCTTTGTGGGGTCAGTGCCTGTCAGCATATTGCTTTGTTTTCTCATGAAAAATGTTTTGAGAATATTGTTGTGCTTTGCCATATTTGTGGGTGTTAACTTCAGAGCCATTTGTGCCATTCATCTGTTAAATAATTGTACCTATATAAAAGCAGATAGTGCTTAATCAGAGAACACCTGCTGCTTGAGTATATCTTGTGACTGTTCCAGAAGAAAGGGATTCAAAAATATTCTGATGCTCTCAATCACACTCTGGTGATGTCTGGTAAATGCACTCTGACCTTCACTGTATGGCTGCATGGAGAAAACCAGCTTTACCAGAAAATAGCTTTACCAGCATAGTTTAAGCAATTTAAATGATTTAATTTGTTTTCTGTAGCATTATAGTCATTACTTGTGAAGGAAAAAAACCCCAGCTTGCTGTAGGCATAAGATGTTTCAGATCAATTTAGAGCAATTGTGAATTAATTTATCTTTAAATCCAGGTCCAAATGCTCCAAACCAAACTCCACTGGTTCTTCTCGAGGATGTACCCAACATCTATGGTGATGCAGATATTGATCGTAACAAACACATACACAAAAAAAGAAAACTTGCTGAAGGAAGAGAAAAAACAATGGTAACTTCTGTAGACTTTTTAATTCATAACAAGGATGGCATTGCTACTGGAATTTAGACAGCAGTGGTTTTGACAAAGATGCAAAAGACATATTTTTAGAGCTACCCTGAATTAGCTGTTTATGACCACAATTTTCAAACTTTTTTTCTCTAAAGCCAGCAAGAATAAAACCATTTCTGCAGCAGTTGCTGTAGACACATGTACTACTGTGAGTGTTTAACTTGAAGGAGTTCAGCAGAGACACTTAAAAAGGTAGCTTTAGCAGTCAGCTATTACAAGTAAATTTCCAAAGTAATTGATTTTATAAGATTGGAATACATCTATATATCACTATATTGCCATATATCTATCTATCAGTATATCTATTGTTTTAATTATAGAAGATCACTATTTTATACAATTTCTCTGCTATAAAGGGAGTATAAGGTTTTCCTTTGTATTGTACCACTGTGGTCTTAAACTGAGTCGTAAACTATAAAATGTGTATGTACTTCAAGAGATAATCTGGCTGAAGTTCAGTGGTTGTACACCTCTTCTAACAGAGTAAATTTGTTTGGGATACTGCTCATCACACTGTGCCACTGATTTCTTGGTGGCAAATCAGATTGGTCTAACTTTAAAACAAGCTAAGTGAAAAATCACTTAAAGCCACTTAAACTACGACCATGGCATCTCTCTATATATAATTCTGTATAATTCTATATAATTGTTCTCTTGTGTTCAGAGGAACTTCTGTGACTTTAGAGTCCTCTGAAATAGGTATAGGTTAAGAAGTTCATCTTTGTGTTTTTGTCTGACTTCTAAGCAGAGCTCAGATGATGAGGATCCTTCTGGGAAGGCAAGAAGTCGCCATATTACAGTAAACAAGGCAGATCTTGCAAACTCCATTGAAGTGTTAGAGAGTTTCAAACTGGCAAGAGAGAGCTGGGAACTGCTGTATTCTCTGGAATCACTTGACAAAGGTAAGGTAGCTGTGTTTAGAACTGCATTTAGACTTCACTGCTCTGCGTAGAAATCGCTTTCTTATTGTTAAAATGGAATTCCTACCATTGTGAATCCTTAAAATTGAAATTACTTTGGGTCCTGAGTAATTCTGATAGAAGTTCCAGTAAGAAGCTTTGTCAGTTGTTTCGTTTCTGAGTATTTTGTTCCTGTATTGCATTTCATTCTTGATGCATCTTTGCTTATTCATCTCCACTTCTCTTGGAGCAGTTGGTCAGTAATAGGGCTGATAGTGCCCAGTGAGGATGTGCTGCTGATGGCTGCTTTAGTTCATGATTAAGAACATGTGTATTTACTGTGTCTCCCTTTTTGGTAATAACCAATGTGATAATCTTGAAAAGATCTTCTCTTCTAAAAAGCAGGCGAACAGTACCACCTAGCTGCTTTTCAGTTTGTTGGACAATCTGAAGAGAAGCAAAATAAAAAAATAAGTGTGTAGGAAGAGAGTATCCTATATATGTGGAGGATTTTATCCTCTTACTGTTTTGGTGCCATTTTTTCCATTTTTAAATTCAACTTTTTTAATATATATTACTAATGTTTAACCCAAAGTTGTGAAATGTTTCATATTCTTTTTTACTTTTTCTTCTCTAACCACTTAACACAGAGTTCACCAGAATTTGTTTGTCATGGAAGACAGAAACCTGGCTTTGGTTAAGAATCTTTCTTACAGACATGATCATCTACCAGGTAAAAAAAAATACGGTATAAGCTTATGAAAAACACTACCATTTTGTTGCTCCTCCTTCTAGTAAATAACAACTTATTTCTGTTTTGTAAATAGTAATGATGATTAGCCAGTTTGACTGCGTATAGTGGCTGATTTTATGCCTTAGAGTATGACTCTTCCAGGCATAGAGCTACACTGTTTGCACCACAAGTTTGGTACCCTGCTTTGGATATTCCTGTCCCAAGAGCTGTTGTTTGAGTCCAGCTAATTTTAGCATGTGGAAAAGAAATCTGTGTTGGCATTTTGACCAGTGGATATATACACAGTGTTATGGAAGATAAGAGCATTTTATTAGTCTGTCACTGCATTATATTGGAACACAATCAGAGAGAAAAATTTACAAATAGTAAAACGTTTTAACATGTCTCAGTTAACATCCATACTTCTCAACAAAAATTAAACTGACTGGGCTCTTTCCAATACCTTTGATAGAAGAAAGCTTGTTCTTTACTTTTGCTTTGGAATTCTTTTATCTTTGCCTCTACTTGTGCCTGAACAAGAGCTATTTCAAGCTTTATTAGTTTGATACAAAGTTAAATAAAGTAATGATTAGCTCAAGAATATAATTATTTGATTCAGTTACAAAGATGATTTTGTAAATGGCTTTTTAAAGCAGAATTTTGTTTGTCTTCTGACTGCCTTGCAAATGATTGACCCACAGTCTTGTACACAACTCATCACTGGAGATTATCAATTTAGATTAAAATTTTGAAGGCTTCTAACTTGGACACACTCCATTTTGAAAGCTTCCTGTAAGATAATTTTTTCTCTGTCTCTCTATCTATCGTATTAAAAGACCCTAACAGTATTTTTTTTTAATATTCTTTTTCAAAGGGGCAGTACAAAAAAGCAATCAGCAGCCTACATCACTTGGCAGCTCTTCAGGGCTCTCATTCTTCCCAGCAAATTACGGGACAAGGATCTTTAGAAAATCAGAGAGCAGTAATCCAGTTAGCATCGTGCCACTTTGCCCTTGGAGAATACCGGGTACGTACACCATTCCACACACTGGGCCTTCAGTGTGGCCCTGTGGTTCCCATTTCTCTTTTTCCTTAGCATTTTCCTGTTAGCCTGCTTTCAGCAGGATATTGAACATAAGCCAGGGTCTACTGAAAAATCCATGCTTTGCTGGGAGAATTATACTTCCTGCCACATTAGCTGACTGTCCATTAGCAACTCTTTATATATATATATATATATATCTGTACAATCTGTTGGATAGTGAAGATTTGGGGGATCAGTTATGACTTTTTTCATGGCTACATGTGTTTGAGTTGTCTGTAAATGTAACCTTAATTGAATTCCTTAACTTTACTGAATTAACTCCTTAAACTGAGCGGGCATTCTTTTAGGAAAAGCCTTCATGTGGCAGGGGAAAGAAAAAGTAAAGGAACTTCTGTGATCATCTTAAAAGAGAGTTAGTTATTAACTGATGATGTACGAGAACAATATTGTCTGGCCTGACCTCTGCACTTGCTGTATTTTTGTAATAGTTTTGTGGTTTTAATATTGCAGGAGTGCATGGTGGTCTGAGGTCACTCAGTGTCAGCACTGACAATAAAGGCTCTGTCTCTTAGGATCTAACGTGATCCTAGTATTGCTGGATAAGTGCTTTTGTTCCTTCCCCTTTGATACTTTTTCACTGGAAGTGTGATCATATATTCCCACAGACCTCTTGCTTGGAAGTAGCATTAAAAGATCATTGAATTTCCATCATGCTGTCACATTGCCATTTTCCTTTTTATTTTTACCATGAACAGAACAAATTTAAATAAAATATTCTAAGAATTCATTTGAAGACTTAATCCTTCAAAACAAAATAATTGTTGATTGCAGCAATATTGATCTTACCTTCTTGAAATGAAGAATGCCTGTACCATTTTTTCGCAATTAAAATGATGTGAAAATGATATAGGCTCTCAGAGGTTGTTTAGTGACAGCTAAGTCTTTTTGCTTAGCCAAACTGTACTAAGTCAGCTCAAGTTCTAGCAAAGAATTTTGTGATTGGTTTTTTTTTTCCTTTTGTAATGTCTGAATTTTTTAATTGTTATTAACATATCTGAATTTTAAAGAACTCTAATTTAAATTTAGGGTTATCGTGTCCTTTCTTTTACAGCAAACATGTGAAAAAGTGCTTGACCTCATGTGCTGCATTTTACTTCCAATACAAGAAGGAAATAAAGTACAAGAGGAGCAACCCAAAGTCAAATCGAAATTCAGGAAAGGTATGGAGTTGCTATTATCCTAAACTCAGTGTCAGATGAATTTTAGTTCATGTGTTCTGGTTGAGCACGTAATTATTCTGTATTATATTTTGTATAGTGAAAAGGGAAGACGTTTTTTATTCCCTCTTGGTTTTGTATTGAGGTTTTCAACCTACCTGTTGTGAGACCCCTAAAGAACTGTTCTGTTGCAGGGTCTGATTTGAAGCTTTGGCCGTGTACCAGTAGAGCTATTATGCCTTACTGCCTTCATCTGTTGTTAGCTTGTTTCAAGGTAAGACAGGGTCAACTGGAGCTTTATTGTCCTTAAGGCCTTGTTTTTGTATCCTGAAACTGCATGGCCATATCCCAGTCCTGGGACTGAAGGGCTGTGCCTCAACCCTTCTTACCTAAAATGGGTTGGGGGAGCATCTTCTTTTGGAGAGGGGAGTGGAGTGTTGATAGAAGAGGGTTTGTTTTCTCTTTTTTCTCTGTTTGTTTTAGTTTTGAGCAGAGAAGATAGAACAGATCTCAAATTTTTTTTCTCTGTTCAGACTTCTCTTATAGGTCAGTTGAGTGGATTTGGTATTTTAGCTGGAAATTTCCAACCTACTTTAGAAGGGTATTTCATTCTGCCTTAATATATACTTCTAAAGAACTTCTGTGTTTGCAGAGATCTAGGTGAGATAAATCCTAGATGTTCTTGAAAGCAACATGTATTTTCTGATTGTCTGAATGTAATTTTTCTCCCTGAAGCTCAGAGCTTTCACAGACAGCAGAGATGATATGGCACTGGGCCACGTAGTTGTTCTGCTTCAGCATGAGTGGCCAAGGGGTGAGAACTTGTTCCTGAAAGCCATCAACAAAATCTGCCAGCAAGGAAACTTCCAGTATGAGAACTTTTTCAACTATGTCACAAGTATCCTTTCTCTAACCAAGAATGTCTTTCACACCCTGTGCTGTAGTGTTGAAAAAGCTGTTTGTTTCAACAGCAGCTTTTCTCCTGAATGATACTCTGTATTTATTTTCATACAATGAAAACCTCCTGTAGTAGGCTCAGTACCTAATGGACTATATATAAGCCTCCTGTCACCTGCCCTGTCACTCGAGAGTACACTGCCTCTGCATTTCCATTCAGAAAAACAGCAGCAGCTCAGGCTGCTCATGCCAGTGACAGCAGTATCTTCATTAAGAAATATTGGGCATTATATACAAGGCTGTTACCAAAAAAAGACAAAGTGGTACCTGTGCTGCAGAGCTGAACTATTTTAGCTCTTGTTTGAGAAATGCAACCCAAACGTGGGTAACATGTTTGGGTTGAGTAAGATTATGAGCTATGTCAAAGTTCATGCAAAGCATGTCTGATTTATCTATTCAGATATCTGACATAAATTTTGATCATCATACACACAAACAGACAGTTTAATGTTTAACCTAAATAGACATCCAGATATGGGCCTCAGGAAGTGGGGAGGTCTCACTTCTATCTGAGACAACTAAATAAGCTGTGGTGTTAAACAAAAGGGGAAAAAAAAACCAAACCAAAAAAACCCCCAAAAAACCCAAACAAACAAAAAAACACCCACAAAACAAGCAGCTAAATAAGGGATCAAAACAGAAAACTAAAAAGAGTGATAATGTGTCACCATGGTGGCACTTGGCTTCAGGTGCAGCCTCAGTTTGCACGGTTTTCATAATCTGCAGTGCAGAAAAAGGAAGTGAAACCCAGGAGTTTTGAGATCAGCCTTCTTTACCTCTGACTACATATGAAGAAACAAAAACTAATGGATGTGTTCTTCTCTTTGAACAGCCATTTCTCATCAGTTTGTGGAGGATTAGGAATACATGCTGTGCTTTTCTCTACCACTTTTAATAATGAGGTACTTCACTAGCTTTTCAGTTTGACTCTCCTCTCAGCAGTGTGGCTTCAAATTCGAGGCATAAAAAAGAATGTTCTCACTCATTGTTTCCCTACTCAAATCTTTAACGTTTTCTTCAGATATTGATATGTTGGAGGAATTTGCTTATTTAAGAACACAGGAAGGAGGGAAAATTCATCTGGAACTGCTGCCAAATCAAGCAATGTTGATCAAGTAAGGATAAAAAAGCATTTACTGTTTTCTTTGGCAAAAAAAAAAGGGAGTATGTTCTGATTGTCTTTGCTTTTGTGTTATCTTCTGGATAGATTGCCATATCTTTGAGCTTAAATTTAAGGAGTTCAAACAAGGCCATGAGTTTCTTTTTCTGGCTTTCCTGCCGATCTGTATTCTGTTGGGGGGTTCTTCAGCTTTAATTCCTGCTTTTACAGGACTTAATTTCTGAGTGTGGCATTTGTTTTAGAGTGATTGAGTTTAAAGTAATTACAGTTATGCTCTTTCAAGTAGACATTTGCACTTTGCAGGAATTCTTCAAATAATTACACATGAGTGCAAGGTGTTGTTACTAATTTTGCTGAAGAGTAATGCTGAGCAGAAAGCACTGTTTTTCTTATTTCTGTAAACAAAATTTACGAAAGACCACCGAATGATGAAAAACTTTGGTATAAAATATAAATTAAATTACACTCCAGCTACAATCCAGTAACCTTTCTGTTAGAAATTAGCAGGTCATCTTACTCTGCTTAGCTTATTACAAGATGCTGAAGTGAATTATAATTTGGATTAACTTCCTAGCTGTTCTTACTTGTTCAGTCTTGACTCAAAGCTATCTGCTGCAGGGTTTTAGTAGCAGAATGCTTTGGAATATCTTGGTTGTTTATGAGAATTTGTAGTATTGTGCTTCTTAAAAGGGGAACTGCTTAAAGTTTGTTGAAACTGCACTTAGGGTCAGTTTATTCTGGCTATTCACTAACCAGAAATGGGCTGAAGTTTTCAAAATGGGAGCCTAACAACAGAAAACGGGATCCAAGTTTTAACTAGCAAATGGATTTTCCAGAGATCGAAACAACACAAAAATGAGGTACTAGGTGTAATTAAAGGAAAAGAAGAAATTCAAATGCTTAATTATGTGATGGAGAATTTTCTCTTTTAAGCTCTAGGTTTTCAAACTCTTACCCTTGCCATATCTCACTGCTTGTAACCAGCTGTATGAAAACAAGCTTCAGGGCATGCTGCACCACATATGGTGTTAAGTAATAAGCTTTGCCAGCAAGAGGGCTTAGCACTGGAGACTCCATCTGGTAACTTCTTACTTGCTGTCTGCATTTCATTGCAGTAGTTCAGCACTGTTTCTCTTGGCTCCATTTGGTTGGCGTGGCTGCAGTTACTTTCTGTTCTCATCCCCAGTCAGGAAGGAGGTAGCGAGAAGTGTTTCTAGAAGGACAGAATCTCTCTTTGACCTCCTTTTGATCAGTGATGTTTCCTCAATGACGGAAAGGCTTGTAGAAGAGGAGTCTTTGTGCTTCTGTTTCTTTGTGCTTACTGAGCCAAAACAGTCAAATATCCTGTCCAGCTGGAAAAGCTGTGTATGGCGTCTTTTATGTGGCTGTGTAGGGCTGGAAGCACTTCATCAGAGAGCCGATGGAAGGGATAGTTCAGGGCAGAGGCCGCTGGTCGGAGATGATGTCTACTCCCCTGGTACTGCAGATGTTTTTTTAGCTGGACTGACTGTGAAGCCCAGGGATGGTGTCACCCACCAATGTTGACCTGGTTAGTTCACAGCCTCTGCCAGCTGGGGTTTTTGGTAAAGTGTGCCTGTGTAGCCCTGTTTCCTGGGATGATGGTTGGTAGGCTCAGTATCTGCAGACTACTTACATCTTTCAAAACTCACCAGTTCTGGTTGGATGAGCTGCTGCACCATCCTCCCATGAATTAGCAGAGACAGCTCAGATGCTGTTCATTCATGCTCAGAAAGGCTCAGAGTTTGGCACAACAGGCCAAAGATAAAGCAGTTGTTCCTTTGTCTGATCTTTTCTCAGCATAAATGTAGCAATCCGGCATCTTAATGGGTGGGAAATATATTGCAGATATTATATGTCTTATTATAAGGACAGCTTTTTGTTTGATGACTTACAGGGTGTTTTCTCCCCAGGTGAATTCCTCATTCTTCTTCCAGTACTTTTTTCTAGGTCCTTTATACTTCATAAGAAGTTCATTTACTGAGTTCATTTTTCTGAACTCAGTAAAGCAAACTGCAGTCTGCTTTTATGAAAGATGAAGTAAGATCTTAATAGTCTGCAGAGTTGTAATTGAGTCCTGCAAAATATATACAGTTACAGTTTGTAACCTTTCCCTTTGCTTGCATTCACTGTGGGAATGAGAAGGTCCATAGTTTTGGTTTTAACTGGTGATAAAACCAGCTCGTTTTGTTTGTGGTGTTAACAAGATTTGTTCTATGAGCTTTGAAACCAGCACCATTAAATGCTTTTGAACTGCCTTCTAGAAAAGCTAGCATTCACATTTTATCTGATATTCATATCAGTGCTAGCTTGTGAGACTAAAGAGGAAAAGAGCAATATGCAGGAAATTGATGCTTAATATCTTGCTCCTCTTTTTGATAAATCTTACGCTAATTAATCTAATTGTAGCCTACCTAATTGCATAAACTTGATCTGAAAGTTGTGTCCTTCCTTTTACTCATATTCCCATCACATCTCTCCTTGGGGACAAAGAAGGTTGCTTTGCAGTGAAACAAAGTATCTTGAAACTGTAATTCTTACACTGTGCACATGAGTATGCTTAGTTCTGCAGAACTAAGATCTGTTTGCAGCTCTTGCAAACAGTAGTGAAGACACAGTTGCACAGAATCCCTTTTGCAAACATCTGCAACTCTGGGACCAATAGCGTCTTGCTGGTCCTTTATATTTTCTGTTTTCCCTGTCCATTTTTGCAAATACTGGATTTACTCATGCCAAGAAGTCTTGAAAAACTATCTCATTTGAATAACTTTTGTGGTTGTTTTATTTCAGGTTATTGTAGTGTATTGTATTAGAGTGGTAAATATCCTGTCTTTATTTGACATTTATAAGCTCCATATCTATTAATAAACTGTAGATGCTAACCCAAATGCCCACCTGTGAGATCTGAAGGTAGGCACCTAACTCAGAATTACAGAAATCTAAGTGCAAGTTTTGCTTCTCTGCTCCCTTCATAGCATCTCTGGGGATGAATGGTGCACTCACTACTCGGGTGCCTAATAACATTTGGGTGACATTATTAGAGACTTAGATTAAGAACTAAACCTCTCTCCTATACACCAGATTTCTCTTTTCTCTTCTCCTTAGGTGAGGTATTGCTCTAGACCAAACCTGTTAGGTTATTATCTTGTTCTAGATAGCACACAGAGATAAAAATTGAATTTCCTGGAGAAGACAAACTGTCTTTCAGTTGAGACAGCTTTTGGTGGCTAGTTCCTGTGGCCCTGGTCATAAATAGGAGATTGCTCTGAGCAGGCATTTGTGCTCTGGCATTGTGCCATGCTCTAATAGCTGTTTTCATAAGCAGTTAGAATTTGTAAGGGTGGAAAAGTCCATCTGTGGGCTAATGAAAAGATACTTGGGCAACCTTTAACAAATACCGCCATGTACTCAACCTGGCCGATACCTGCTGTGCATGCACTTGGCTTGGGCTCAGCAGCCAATCCCTTAATTCCAAGCTGTGGGCTCTCCCAGTTTGCTGACAGTACTCTTGCCAGTACTGAAGGGAAGCTGTGGTATCTGCAATGCTCCTCTGATTAAGTCTTTTGTGACTGATATGCTTCCTTGGAAGAGCTGTGACAGTTCATTGTAGTACAACTGTGTATTGGTTTTGCACCTGCTGCTGTCCTTTCTCCTGGTGTAACTGTCCAAAAATATGTGTATATATTCAGACCACAACTGTAGAACAGCCTTGCAGTAAAATCTGGGGATATTTGCATGTTTGGTGCCATTAGAGTCCTGCACCCCTTTGGCTGCTCAGTGGTCATACTGCTGTGTGAGCTCACCCTGGTTTTCTGTTACTCCTTTTTTGGAGAGTTGTTTTGCACCAGAGGGGGAATTGGTGTGTGGGTGTTTGAATGCTGCTATTTGCTGTTTTTTGAAGGACCTCTAGCCCTCCCATGGGGTTACTGCAGCAGGAATTCATACCTGTGCTACAGCCCAGCATACAGACTGCTGACAGGTACCAAGTGGAAAAACCCTGCTCATAGTGTGCTGTGTTTTGTCAACATGTTTTACTGCCCATGGTTTTCAGCAATTTGTTACTCAATATTTATCTTTTTTTTTTCTTCATTTGTGCCCACATTGCCTGGCAAACCATGTTGTTCTATTATAACATTTATTTTTCTTTTTCACATAAGTTGCCAGTATCCGTGTCCTTTCAATTTAGTAATCGCTATTGAATTTAAACAATAACGTAGAAATCCTCAAAAGTTCTACTGATGTTCACTCATATATTAGCAAGAGCATAACCCTCTATTTTCAAAATACTGGTTCCTGGATCCATTTGTAGCAACTTTTCTTCATTTAGGTTGTTCTGGATTCTGTTTTGTGTTTGACAGCTGTAATATAACACACATCTTCCAAAGTGCTGCTGGCTTGCTCCATAGCTATAGGTTACATATTCTCCTTTAGGCTGTAACTGACCATAGCACTCAGCTGCCAGCAATGTTTAAGACAGTAAAGACTAAAAACAGGACTTAGCCTCTAAATATACTGGAGTGTTTTCAGTGGTTTGCTTCACTTAGCATAGCTCACCAAAGCATTGCCCAGTAGGCTTTGCCTTTTCCATGTGTTGCAAAGGTCTCTACTGTTTTGGCAGAGAAGTCTCTTCTCAAATGCCAGACTTCTTTATCTACCTGAAAGTTGGGTGGTATTGTTGGTGAGGGTAATTTTGAGATGTTTCCCTTCCTTGTTCCCAGCATCTCTGGATGGGCACAGATGCCCTCACCCTTTATTTTCTTTCTGTCTTTCAGTGGGCTTGCTGGGTTTGGACTAGCTCTTCCCTTCTTACTCATGACTCAGGACTCATCTCAGCATTAGCATTATGCTTTTCTCTCTAAATTAATTTATGCTGATTCCTTCAGTAGTGTTAAGGCTCTCATTTCAGGGCATGCCTTTTTTCTTCCCTTCCCAAGTAGGGCTTGCAGGTAGATGTTATGAAGTCTTCATCTTATTTACCCAGTTCTGGGCCAGTGCAAATAAAGTGCTGTGGTGCTGCAGAACATTGTTTTAAGGGCAAGATCTAGGTGCTGAGGCCAACGTGAGGACAAACAACTGTTCAGGAAAATGGCCTTTAAAAAGGCAGTATCCCATAAGGTTACCCAGGCAGCACTGCTTTACCTTGCTGAGTAGCTGGACCTTTGTTCTGTTTGAAAATGAATCCTGAACTTGTGCTCAGAATAAATGTAACCCCTTACCTGTTATCTAGTATCTTCATAAGACCTGGCTTCTACTGATAGTCTTATAGCCTGGCTTGATTTGGATTTTGTACTCACTGTGCCTTTCACTAGTCACATTTATCAGTGCCCACAGGATTATAAAGCTCCTTCCTGCACTTTGACACTGGTAGAAGATGCCCTCTGCTCTTTATGATGGCAGCTGTGCTCCCGAGGAAGCAAGTTCATCTTTTCACTCTTCTTCCAACCCCAGCCATTTATAGAAGTGATTCCAGGGAAGAAGTGGCCTGGGCAGCAAAGGTAGAGAGGGAGAAAAAATTTGTTTCCCCAAACAAGGAGAACTCTCTACTTTGCTGGGTTAAGAGAATAGATTTTCCTGTTATCCAGAAGATTGATATTATTTCCCCCTTCCACAGTCATAGTCTAAGCAGTGAGAAGATAGACTTTTTTGTAGCTTCTAACTGTTGAAAGACTTGTAAGATACTAAACATGATTCTTAAAAAATAGCACAGGCTCTTTGATTCTCGTTAAATAAACTCAGACATGGACCGTAAATATATAGTAAGTGACATGCAGTACCTTTTAAATGACTGTAGTTCACTAGATAACCATGATTTGATTTTGTCTGTCTCTCTTTCCTTCATGGCTTAAGGCACCACACAGTTACCCGGGGTATAACTAAAGGAGTGAAGGAAGACTTCCGCCTGGCCATGGAGCGCCAGGTCTCGCGCTGTGGGGAAAACCTCATGGTGGTCTTGCATAGGTTCTGCATTAATGAGAAAATACTGCTGCTGCAGACTCTTGCTTGAATGGACTGGATCCTGATGCAGCGTCTTTTACGGAGAGAGGGGAATGCTCTTCTTTGTATGAACAAGCAGCACAGCAGTGGAAAATCTCTTGTTCAGAGGGTCAAGAAGTTCCCTGTAAGTTACAAGTTCTACAGTACACAAACAGTACTCAGTGTTTGTTCACTGCTTGGTTTTCTTATGTGAGTACATCAAACTTCATAAATAAAACTTTGTTTAAGAAGGCTTTGTAATATCCTATTTGTTTTGTGGGTTTTTTTCCGTAGCATTATACTAAGGTGGGTATCAGAGTTCTTTCCATCCTTACACATACACAGAGAACATAGCAAAGTATTTCAGGTTTTTTATTAGCACAAGTTTGGAAATCACAGCATGAGTGAATTTCCCGAATTTCCAAAGACTATTATCATACATTGAATTGGTCTGTTAGGTCTTCCTTCTCAGCAGAATTCTACCTGTATTGCTGGTTTTCAGATGCAGGGTCCTTAAGTAAATTCATGTTGAAAGAGGATTGCTTTGATTGAAATTTGTTAATATCCCCAGTCATTATACAAAGTCAGTAGGAAATGGCCTTTCTGCACTCCTAGAGTGTAGCACATGATACTTAGACCTCGTCCATGCAAGAGGTGTGTTACACAAAGGCCCACACAGCCCACAGATGGGCTGATAAACCTGTAGGAGCAGCCTGCTGATTAATAAGCCAATAGGAGAGACTTCAGGCTTCAACAGGATCCTAAACATAAGGGTTTAGTCAAAGAAATGGGAAGAATACAGTGAAGCATGATCAGCTGACAGCACCACCAGGCTGTGACACAGAGGTGCCCCAGAATTTTCCCAGATAGTCACTGGCCAAGTTACATGCATGCCAGTAGCCAGAGGGGACAGGCACGCAAGAGGTGCGAAGGATACATACAAACCCCAGAGCAGCTGGGGGAGTTAGGGGGTTCTGTGTCACAGGCACGGACTGTTACCACAGGTCCTTTCTGATAACCCAGTGCAGTCACCACCATCCATCTCTTGCAGTTCCTTTCTTGAACACCATCAGAGTGACTTAGACTGCCCAGCTGTTAGGATATGTTCAGCTTCTCCATATGAAGGAGGGAAATCAGTAAAATATTTACAAAAGACAGAAAACAGAGCAACTGTAATAAACTAGTAAGTTTTTGCTGAATAGGAAAATACTGTCCCTTAAGTCACATAAAAATCTTAATGATGATTTCCATGGCACTGTAAACTTGAACTAGTATCCCTTTTTAGTAAAACAGCCTGAGTGGCAATATTTCAGGCTAATCCCCTTGCCTTGTCAGAATCTAGGCCTACTAGACCTTGACCACCTCTATCAGATTTTCCAGAATATCCTTTTCCTGTAAAGTATATATGATATTATGACCCAAAGGGTGGTTGCGGTGAGGTTTTGAGTCAGATGCTCTGCGTGGGATTGACTGTCTTGCATCTTCCACTTAAAAGGGAAGTAGTTGGCAAACACTTGGTGTCCGATGTAGACCAGGATTGAGTTCATTCCTGAAAGGAAGCACAGGTTATACCATCTGAAAGAGCAGGTATGGGCTTGCTTCAGAGCAAGCAGGCAGAGGTGTGCCAGGCTTATAAAAGAGAGTGGCATCAAGACAACAACAGTTAATTTCATTTGCCCCAAAGATGCTACATACTGTTTTCAAACACAGTCTGAGGGGTTCTCTCCCCCAAAACATTTATTAAAAGAAATACAAATAACCTGTGTGCCAAATTGAAAATACAACCAAATCAGTATGCTGCAATTATTTTAATAAGGACAATAATAACAGTTACTGTTTTCAGGGTGGACGAGTGCCAACCAGTCTGGTCAGATCTGCTGCCTTTACAAACAAATGCAGACTGCCCTTCAAAGCTCAGGGATTTCTGGTAGGAGATATGATACTCTGCTGTCACCCTGCCTGTTTTCCTTTCCAGACACCAGGGACCAAAGCTGCTGAAAGGTCCCATCTGCTGTGGCTTTACATTCTCTACTCACGTTTGCTGTGTGCCCACTGTGGTTAAAACCACAGTGGGATACTTTGCGAAACATGCTTATCTGAAATCACAGAGACACAACCTACACAACTGCCCAGGGGATTTTATCTTCTGCATCTTCAGAAGTGGTATTACTCTGCTGACAGGCCCTTGAGTTTCCCAATAGGTTACACTAGTCTCAACAGTCCTTTCCAAAATCAACTGTGAACAGCTGTGGTATTTTGCTTGGTATTAGGCAGCTGTTCACTGAGACCTTGATACCAACTCAGAACAGTCATTAGGCAATAGCAGCTTTTAGCTCTCGTTTAAAGAATTGATTGTCCCTCTCTCCTAAATATCTGGTCTCAAGTGTTCCAGTTCTATGCAAAGGTTCTGCTCAATTTAATAGTTCTGGAATCCTTCAGATTACCTCAGTCTAAATCCTAATCTAAATCTGTAAGAGAGTAATACTCTCTTACAGACAAGGAAAGCACAGAAAACAAAAGGACAGTATCAGTGCAGAAAGAATAATGAAGAATATATGTCTCCTGATGTGATTTTACTGACCTGGGTATAAAAATGGAGCACCTGACCACCACTTCTTGACATCCACAAGGTAATATATCAGCAATAAGAGGATGAAGGCAAAGCAGCTCATGGTTGTCACATATGATATTGACCTACAAACATTTCCAACAGAAAGTGTAATATTTAGAGAATTATGTGATACAGATCTCAATGTACAAAAGGTAAAACATTCTCTGAGCTAAAATAGTACTTAATGAAATCATACAAAATGTCCCATCTCTTTGCTTACCACAAGTTCTTGTTTATGGGAATAAACCCCTCTTCTTTAGAACATTTTGTCAAGATAGCAGAAATTATTCCCTGAAATAGAAAGCGTAAAGTTTATATAACCACTGCAACATGTTTCAGAAATGTTTGCATTGCATTAAAATGTGTCTTTTAAAGAGCTACATAAACTACCAGACTTACCATTACTATGCCCCATATGAAGAACCGACTCATAATTTGTTTGGGCTGGTCTTTGTAGAACAAAGTAATTTTTCCTGCCTTACAAAAAAATACAAAAAATAATAAATGCCTGTTAAATGTAACTACATTTCAAGAGCCAGATATGTTTTCCACCAGCTACCTGTGCTAAGACAAAGACCACAAATGGGATTTCCAAGTGGCTGAAAGGTTCAAAATGTTCCCCTTTGCTCAAAAAATCAGCAAAGGGGAGCAAGTAGACCTGCAGCTTTTGAAACCCTTACAATGAAGCTGTGAAGACTGAGTATCTCAGCCTTATTTTCCAACATACAGAGCCAGCCTACTCCCAGCATAAGCTCAACTTTAAAACATCAGGTGGCTATTTTGCAAGCTTCTTGAGTCCATCCCTTATGAAAACTGCGAAGTCTCAGTGTATCTAATGCCAGTGACTGCCACATTAGCTTCCACTTCTCTGGTACTCACCTCAGGCTAAGTCATCGCAAAAGCATTGATCTGAAAAGATTTTGTTAGAACTAGTCTCAGCCTTAAGTAAAGAAATCCAATTGCCTCCCCACTTTCAATTTTCCTTCAAATCTTCCCATTATAGCAATGCAGCCAGAAAGAAAAAGAGGTACCTGCAGTCCCAAAAATGCCATAACAATGCTATTTATGGTCCCCAGGATCCCTTCAGGATCATATGGCATAGTTGATTGGTATATCACCTTAAAGAGAAAACAGCTGTTAGGGAGCACCCAAAGAACTGCTTTCTTTCAAATTCCCCTGCACATATCATCCCCAAGCCCCTCCTGACATAGTGCAAACCAAAATCTACTTACACCTGAAGAGGGATGCTGATACATATGCTTTTCTCCAAGAAGCAAACGGTCAATGTAACCTGCTGCTCCTCCAGTGCAGTTGGGATACTTTCCAAAGTCCCCAATGCCCCCAGGACCAAGATAGCCCCTAGGACAGAGGCAGAGAGGTTGTAGCACAAAGTGTTTGTTACATTTAGTGTACTGGGTCAGTTTGCCCACTGACCTAGCACGCTAAATGCTCAATGTTTTCCCAGGCTAGAGGTGCACATTGATGGCATTGCAGTGATCATATATTGTACCTATTGATATAGGTACAGAGACCTCAGGGAAATTTTAACCCTCTTCTTTAAATAGAAGGGAACAATGACATCACCTGTATAAGACCTGGTATTTTAGCCAAAGTAAAGAAAGTTTTTTTCACATGATGGATACATTTTTAACCCTGCTGGCCTGAAAGCTCTTTCCTTCATTCATTCCCTATGGCTAGTAAAATGTACCTTCTGCTCAGTAGAAGAGAACCAGCATGATACCCTACATTAGGTTGTCCAAGTGCAGGGTCTTACCTGGGACAATCTGGCACAGGTAACAGGAAGGTCAGGCAGAGCCAAATTGTTTCTAACATCAGAATAAAAATCCACTGTGGCCAGTAGGGGAGAATATCCTGCAGAGCAGGGAATCGTCCTTCCTGCATGAGGTGGAGGGAGGGGGTGTTAGCTGGCAAATAAAAAGCCATGCCCTTGGGGACAACCTGTACTTCCTGGCAGGCAGTCTTGTACCCCAGATACAAGAGGGAGATGTCATTACAAAACTGGGTTCTACCAATAGATCTTTCATTTTCACAAGCAATTTCCAGACACTTAGTTACTTGGGGCAGGGGGGAGGAACGAAACAAACAAAAGCCCTTAAAATTTTTTAACTTAGAAAATGTCAAAAGGAACTTTGATTCATGAGTAGAACAAAAGCCTTTTGGGAAAACAGACTCTAGAGAGGCCAAAAGCCAGCATTACTTTCCTCTGCTGTGAAAAAACCTTGCCAAAATTAACTGGACAAAATGCAGACTACAGGATTCAGTGTAGAGATGCCTGTCCCTGAACTTCCTTGGCAGTGGAAAAGTCATCAAAAGTGTCTCGGAATGCCACTTTTTAAGCAGCATCTGAATGGATTGGTGAAATCCTCAAATAGAGTAAAACTAGATGTGACAAAATGCAGACTGGTACACTGAAGGGTGCACGTACCCAACACTGACCCCTGCCAGGTCACACTGCAGTACACATCAAGTAAGGTGTTACACGTTTTCTTATCATTTCTTGTGTTCCTTTTGCCCAAACAAGAGCAAAGGCTGCCAAACCCGGCTCCAGTATCAGTTCAGTTATCATTTTCCTACAACTCACCCAAGTCCCACTATCAGCTCTTGTAAACAGGAGTTCAAGGGCAGCAACCACGAGGTATGTGAATCCCAGCCTCTGGAGCACCCCTGGAATACGCAGATTATCCCAGGACACTGGAAGACATGGAAGGAATGTGAAAGAGGAGCAGACATAGGATGCTGTAAATACAAAAGTGACCCTTCTTCAGGGGGAGCTGAGATCCACTGCACCTATGGGTATGAGGGACACACCTCCACTCTGCTACCCCGATTTTCTGTACATTATAATCCTGGGAAATTCACTAAGACAATCAAAAGTGGTTGGTACAAGAGACTAACAGAGAGAAGTGCATCAGTGCAGAAATGAACAGCACTCCACAAAATATCATCAAACTGTTGACACTGTTTTTGAAACAGCCCAGCCAAAGAGGCATGAACAAGTTACAGAAATGCAGGGAGGAGAGCAAGTTCCACTCACAAGGTCCAAGGCAGTAATTGGGATTCACAACTATGATTCCCAGCAGGATTAACACAACACTCCTCCAGAGGATTTTTCTGAGCACCTTCCACTTGGAACTCCCCCACCTGAGCATGGAGCCCAGTGCCAATGCTACTGATGTCCCCATGATGAACACAAACCTGGAGAACAGAGCAGATGGAAACGGAGCTGACAGATCTCTCATAACATGTATGAGTAACAGCAAACACTAAAGCTGACAGAGAGGCCTGCATTGGCCCAACAGAGATGCATGCACTGAGTGAAACTGGGTGATTTTATTTCCTCTGATTGTAGGAATTTCCAGGCTACTGAGCTTGCGCTATGGGACACTTCTTTTTTTGGTGGTCAGCTGAGGTTGTAATTGCAGTTTGGTTTTTCTCCAGCAATTCATATGCTACCAAAAAATTCCATTACCCAAAATTAAATTAACATCTTCAGAGCAGTCAAACATCAGCTTCAAATCTATGATTCAAATTCAGAACTGACTCACTCCTCCCCTCTAGATTAGGTTCACAGTCCAAGTCCAGCTCCCTACTCCAACAGAAACCACAGCTGGTGTAGAGAAGCATGTTAGAGGCAGATGGGATAATTACTTCCCTGTAACACCGTTCTCTGGTTATAGAAATTTTAGCTTAATCCAAAATTTACTTGGCTCTTTTATCTATGGGTACACACCAGTCCAGCTTCAAGTCTAGCCAGACTGGCAGCTTTAACACAGTGGCATGGCATTGAGCTTGTCAGGGATATTGCACTTCTTCTGGCAGGGTAGCCCTGGGCCTTGTGTGTGGGAAGAAGGAGGATGTGGGGCACTAAAACCACTTAGCTTTTCTACTGGATCATAAAGGTTATGCTATTTGTACAGGCAGATTCTTATTAACACAAATTCCTCCAAAAACATTTCCACATGGAGGCAAGGTGCAAAGTTCCACCTGAAAGGTTTAATTTAAAGAATCACTTGATACAAAAACTATTCTTCAGGAAAACTTACCATGGAAACACCAGATCTGCCACTGTTAATCCTACAGAGAAATAAGAAGGAGCATTTTATTAACCTTGAACCCTCCTCAAATTTAACAATATTACTGTTGATTTTCTAGAGGAATTGCAGGCTGCTAGCAATTATTCATGTCCCAAAATCTAAAACATATTATAAACAAAACCTACAAAGAGCTAATCATCTTGCTTCACTGCATTTGCCACTCTTTAAGAATAGGATAAAACTGATTGCTGTGCCTTGGGAAAGATTTCAGGGATGGGATCCTTGCTATTCCTCACTAGGGCATTACAATGCTTGAGCTCATCCCTATCAGCTTACCAATCAAGGCATTATGTTTCTACAGCACTAAGCTACATCAGCTTGACTGGTCATTAAGCAACACAAGTTAAAGATGACCCCATATCACAAACGGAAAGGTTACACACAGACTATGATGTGAAACCATCCTGTCACTGCATGACAAGGGGGACCATACACTGCTTTGCCCATTAACTAACAGGCAGATTCCCTGCTGAGGCAAACCAGCACCGCATCCCAGCCTTTGGCTAAGCAACAACTCACTGCAGCAGCTGCAACACCGAACATTTCCAGACACTGCTGTCGTCAAAACCCAGAGTAACTGTCCCAACTGTACTTTACCATTCCAACTCTCGTGTTTGAAGAACCAGTATTTTCCTCCTCCATAGTTAACAAACACCATAATTACAAGAGAGAGCCTAAAAAGACAACAAAACCACGAAGTATCACATGTGGATGAAATGCACGTGTATGAACACAAAGTTAATGATTACTAATTCCACTAATGCATTTCTAACTCTGAGGTTCGATTTATTTGATTTTTAAAGCAAGATTTCCAGCTCTATCAACCAGTAAGCCATGTTTCAAAAATCATGGGTGATAGTGAACCAAAGTAAGCTCCTTTGAATAGCATTTTCACACTGAACACGTTGTTCCTTTGCACCCCCTGCCACAACTTTAATGTTTCCTCAAATTACATCAATTACAAAGTATTTTGGAAAATTTGAGAATTAAAATCTTGATTAACTTCCATGTCCATCTGCTATATATTGCCATGCATTGTCAGACCACCACTGGAAAAATCTCATTCCCCTTGGAAGAGCTGCAGTTAGCAAGCTGTTATGCTCACCCTCGGAAGGTGTCCAGGGAGCGCAGCCGCTGCCGAGAGCCTGTGTTCCACGACTGTGGGGCAGGATCACAGTTAATGGAGTCTGCTGTGTTTGGGGATCCGAGCTCCTTCAGGAACAAGCCAGACATATGAAGAGCAAGTCAGCAGCTGCACCAGCTGACTAGGGAACAAAGGATAGTAAACTGCAAACTTTTACACACACTCTGTCTTTATTCTCCCTTTCTTTTGTCTACTTCTAACCTCTTCCTGGCTTCACCACATTGCAATAATGTCTGCAGATGCTCCAGACTCTACCTTTTACCAGGTAGAAACAACAATGCAGTGAAATGAGCCTGTGCTGCTTGAGACTCATCAGAGATGGGTCCCCTTCAAATCAGCCAGAGACTTGCCAACACTATGAGTACTGCTTTACAACAGAGCTGAGCAGATCCAGTTGCCAGCTCTCAAACAGGACCCACCCCAACCCATCAGCACTTGTCTGACACCATGGAGAGACTGTTTCAAGAGCTAAACCAGTGGAAAATGAATTCTTTTAAACACAGGAGTGGCTTCTTTGCAGTTAGGTTCCCTAAACCACTCGGATCAGACCCAGTGACAGCATAAAGAAGGAGACATTGTTATATCTCAGTGACAGAGATGAACTACGAGAATTGCTGTAGAGTTCTGCTTCCAAGTCTTTTTATTCTAGACAGGTTTAGACCTCTTAGATATGAAGCCCAGACTGTGACAAACTATCTACATTCTAGTACAAAATGAGGCTCACACAGAAATTCCAGTTCTAGAGGTGCCATAGAAATTCTGAGTTCGTTTTTTGCTAAAATTCCTGCTGTGCTGGAAGCAGCCATGAAGGCTGTGATTTCCCTTGCACTGACTATGTCAAAAGAGGACAGTATTTTCACCAACACATTTGTTTCAAGGGAACTAAAGAGGGTGCAAAGCTATATGCTCAAAATTTGCAATAGCTTTACAGGGAATCCACTACACTTGCATGGAAACACAGTCTAGCACTCTCCACTGACATAAGATCGTCTATCTGACATCAATACAAGATCTGCTAAGGGGAACACAGACAAGGGGAAGATAATTAGCAATAAACAAGTCTCCAGGTGTCCAGATAGTGTGCATTTCTCAGAGATGAAAATACTATAGAACGCAAACTAAAGATACTGTGGTCACTCACAGAGTTAATCATACGATCAGTTGCTCTGGGATTCAGTTTCTTGTAAACCCAGTTTCTGACTGGATCAATTCTGAAAATGAGTAACAGTTTAAAACACAGAACAAAGCCAAAAGTACTTCATAGTTAATTTCACCTTGATAGAAGCTATTTAGCAGCATAAACCAGAAGTTTGGAAAGTTCCTGTTTCTGTTCTTACAGCTCACATAGGTAATATTGCAATTCGGCCAGCACTTAGGATCTCAGTTAAGTGCAGCTGTGGAAATACACTGACACAAGCTCATCTTTGGGGGTTTTATTCTCAAGTTGCTTACAGGCAAAGATAACTTAGGCCATTCAGTAAAGGGTAGAAGGTTGCATTTGTTACACGCACTTTGGTCCCACTGCCTTGGATTACTGATCCAGAGCTAGACAAGGAACATGAAGGTGCAGCAGGGTGTGTGTGAAATTACAATGAACATCAACTGCTCTGCACACAAACTATCAAGGCTGCAAGATATCCCTCGAGTGAAATCGCAGCACTCTGCACTTCTGGCCACATGTGCCACAATGTGCACATGGATCTGATCTGCAAGCAGGGCTACAAGTGGGACTCCAGAGCATTACTGAGATGTGTGGTCTTAAACTGGCACGTGCAAGGAGGAAGTTCACTTACTTCATTAGAAGGCGCCCAGCAATCAGGATAGCAAGGATCCCCATGTAAACCAGGAAAGCAAAGAGAATAGCTACACGAAAAGAGGAGAACACAACTTTATAAATGATCTAACAAAACCATTCAGCGACCTGGGCTTGGCCAAGCGTGACACAAACACGACACAAAGCCCGGCTCACCGATCATCATACCACCTTCTCCATGCAATACACATCCCAGAGGAAAAGAAAAACCCACAGCAAAACCCCCAAACTACCCAACACAAAAGCAGGCTAGTTTCAAGGTGCAGCTCAGAGACTCCACATCTCAGCATAAAAAGAGCAAAATAAAACCACATTGCATCACAGGACACTAGTGAGAGAACAGTTGATGTGCTGCAATATATTCTGAAGAAGAAAGCAGACATTTAAAAACAGTCTCAATATAAAGGAGATAGGGGATAGGGCAACACACCTAGTTAGCAAGCATGGAGAATTTTTCTTTACAGTTAGGAAACTGGAAGGACTGAATAATAATGTGATGTAAAGGAAAAAATGGAACAGACATGACAAGAGTTTGAAACAGTGCTGGATACGAGACAAACAGAAGAGAACAAGGTCAGGTTTAAAATTAAAAGTGCAACAACAAACAAAAATCCAAACACTGTGTCAATTGTTCCCCATTTTGTGAGAGAAGATAGAGGGAAGAAGAGGGAGGATTGTGTGTATATACATAAACATGCAGAGAAACAGGAACTAATATCTTCCTCCAGACACATACACACTGATTTTTCTGTACTTATGCCTGCTGCAAAAATGTTGCGGATAGACAGTATCTCATATGAAGAGGCCTGACCCTGGTCAGGGCTTCAAGATGGGTGAATAAAACATAAGAAGGCAAGGATGTTGAGAAAGAGGAGCAAGCCCATGACAATTTTTCAGCACAGCATGAGTGGTGGCACAAGCTTCTCACGAGCATGGTTCTGCTTGGAGACATGCACGTTGTAAAATGAAAGGGAAAAACAGAGCTCTACATACGGAGGTAGCTGTTGATAGGGCCTTCATTGATGATTAGGTCACAAGAAACAGTTTGTGTGCTTGTACTTAGGGTCTTTACCACAAGGGAATAATTGCCAAACTCTCCAAAATGATACTGAATCCTGCAAATGATAAAGGAAACAAACTTGGTGAGCCACCCCCAGCGCACAGAGGTACCACTGCAACACTTAGGGGGCTGTAAGCCTGAATGCTTTAGGAAAGGCACTCCAAAAACTTGGTCCAATGCTGTGATCTAGCACCGAACTTGCCTCTTCCAAGCATTACCCTCCCCTAGCTCAACTCTTTACCACACATGCACTGCCATCATTTGTCTTCTTGAACTAGAGACTCCCTGCAAGAGAAACCAGGTGCTCGGACGTGCTGCCCCAATGAACACCATTTTGGCTCCTGCTTGAACCTAGATCCTTTCAGCACAATTCCAAAATACACTATTGTTACAGCAGTGGGGTGAAGACTAAGCCCTACGTCTCAACAGCTGGGAAAAAGAAAAGGATGAGCAGGCAATGTAGAGGCACGTGACTCCAAGGGGAAGATGAAAAAAACCAACAACAAACCAAAAGAACACAAACACAGGATAGAGCTATCCATGTATTCCCTGGGGCTGGGCCACCTACTTGCAGAGATCTCTGTCACCCACAGAGCTGTTGAGCAGCAGGGTGAGTGGATGCTGGGTATCAACCATTACCGACGCCGTGCCTGGTTTTCTCAGGGTCTCGTTGCTTGGTGGGACAAACGCCAGGAACTGATACAAGCACTGTGGAAGAAGAGGGTGAAGGGAGCTCATTAGTGCCAAAGAAAAGTGAAAGGGGGTTCTGCCTTGCATGGTAGCGAAGACAAGGAAAGATGCCACGGGGCTGGAGCATCTCCGGGTGCGGGGGTTCCCTGCGCGCTGCTCAAAGAAAGGTAAAACCGAAGCGAAGCGACCTGACGAAGCCGGGGGGAGACGCCGGAGAAGCGGAGCAGCCCCGCCGCGGGCCGGGCTGTCAGGAGCGGCGGCCGGGCACCGACCCCCGCCCGGCACAGCCCCTCACCTGGTGGCAGGAGCTGGAGCGGGCGGCGAGGTTCAGGCCCGGGGCGGGCAGCTNGCGCCGAAACACGGGAGGGTGCGCGGCGCGGCGAGCGTCGAGCTCGCAGCCGCCTGTAGCGCGTCTCGCCGCCACGCGTGGCCTCTCGTCGTAGGCTGCATGCTGCGGACCGCGGTGCCTGCGGGACGGCGGGGCAGCCGGCACTGAAAAAAACGTACAGGCGCTTGTCCCCGGGCTGGGAAGAGGTCCTGCTTAGCCTCCGTTGTCCACGGAGGATGCGGAAGGCACGGCCATGGAAAAGAAACCGCATTTCGTTAGAAGGGAGTTTCTTCCCAAAGAGGTGCCATCCATCTCGCTGGCGTTACTGCTTGCGGCCGTCCTGCTCCTTAATGCCCTTCTCTACCTGTACCTCAACAAGTTTTACAGCTCTCTGGGACGTGTAGAAACGGACCCTGGCAACTGTCCTTTTGGGCATTTCAAATTCGGAGCGGTGAAGAATTGTTCCCCTTGGCTTTCCTGTGAGGCCATAAATAGGGAAGTCAGGAAACTCAAGCGTGTTGGTGAAGGTGCTGTGAAAAAGGTGAGTTTGGATTTCCTTTGTTTTCTCCTCTGGATAAGGAGCTTTCACAGTTTGTTGGCTAATTAGTGCCAGTACTGCTGTTGTGATTATCCTCTCGGCAGCTAATTACTGCAAGCATCCAGGACCGTATGGCTACTGATAAGGTGAACACAACAGGTGCGAGAGTATGACTTAGGCCACCTCTCTGACACCAAACGAGTCCAGCTACACAAGCAAAATCACGGATTGGTACAATCATGACAGAGTAAGACATATATTTGAGTGATATAAAATAATTCATATGCACTATCCATTCCTGTGAAAACCTAGGAAATCACGATGTAGCTGTGGTGTCAGAAAAGGCTTGCTGTGACAGGTACATGGCTCTATGCAAAGCTGACTGTGCCTGGTGACTGTAATTTGCAGTTGTGATTAACCAGTCACAGGAAGAGGTCAGCAGCAGCTGGTAGCAGTTCACAGAAGAAGGCTCTCCACGTGTCTTATGTGTTTCTTGTGTTTTCTCAGGTCTTCCTTTCTGAGTGGAAGGAAAAGAAAGTGGTCCTTTCACAGCTCACCAGCTCAGAGCTGAAGGAGGACTTCCTCCATGGACTGAAGATGCTGAAAGCCCTTCAGAGCAAGCATGTTGTCCGGCTGCTTGGCTACTGTGAGGAGCAGTTCACAATCCTCACCGAGTACCATCCTCTTGGTTCGCTGAGAGGCCTGAATGAAACTCTCCACATTCCCAGATACAAGGGCATGAACACCTGGCATCGCAGGCTGATGCTCGCTATGGACTACGTGAGTGTCATTCGGTACCTGCACAGCAGCCCCCTGGGCACCTTAGTGATGTGTGACTCGAATGACCTGGACAAGGTTCTCTCCCAGTATCTCCTAACAAGTGATTTTCATGTTCTGGTGAATGATTTGGACGCTTTGCCTCTTGTGAACAGGAGTGCTGGCAGGCTGGTGAAGTGTGGTCACAGGGAGCTCCGGGGTGAGTTTGTAGCTCCTGAGCAGCGTTGGCCCTATGGAGAAGATGTGCCATTCGAAGATGACCTCATGCCTCCCTATGATGAGAAAACAGACATCTGGAAAATCCCAGATGTCTCAAATTTTTTCTTGGGCCATGTTGAAGGAAGTGACATTGTACGACTGCATCTGTTTGACATCCATGCAGCGTGTAAGAGGAAGGACCCAGCAGAACGGCCCTCTGCCCAAGAGGTCTTGGACACGTACAGGAAAGTTTTAACTCTGCTTATTCGGGAGGCAGCCATGCCTGGTACTAGAGAGATGTTATAGTGGATCACAAGGCAAACAACATACTGAGGTTTTAAGTTGATGTCCTTCCTATATATGTAGCTTGTCTGATGGGCAAAATCTCAGTCCCCAAAACTGAGAAGAAAGGAACTGAACTTGTACCTCCTTATTAAGAAAAAAAATCCCCTCAGTCTAAGAGTTGTGCAAGCTTTCCACTGGCACATTTAGTCTACTATTGGAAGAGGAGGAGGGAGAGAAATTAAGTTGTGTGGGTGCAGGGGAAATTTGTTCCTTAAGAAATTATAAATTTTCTTTTGCAACATTTACACCAAACATATCTTAAAAATTACAGAAAAACAGCTAAAAAAATACTTGTCTACCTTAACTTGTTGGCAGAGGACTGGAGAGCAGAGACCATAGCATGCCCCCCACAAGCTTTGTGCTGATTGCTGTGGCTTTGGCCTATGTTGTATCCATAAAGCCCTCATCTGCTTTTCCATGTAGTAAAAGCAGTGGTCACTCAGAAAGGAGTACCCCATTTCACTTCAGATTTTGGTGAGCCCCAGTGCCAGAGCCCCACTGGCAGTCTCTCCCTGCTGGCTGGGGCATAGGTTGATTTTGGAGCCATATGGCCATTGCCCTGTGGGCCCTGTATGCCTCACCAGCAAGTGTGTGGCCACTTTTGGAAGAAAGAAGATGATGCAGATTCTGAAGTCTACTTACAGACATAGGTTCTTGGTTTTCAAGCCTTTGTGCTGTGGTGCTCTAGATGTGCTCTTCAGAGATGAAGCTGTCGAATGCAAGTCTCTTGTTCCTCTGCAATCCACAGAAATGCTGAACACTTTGGAAGAGAGATGAAGTGTGTCTTTTCATTCACTTATCCTTGCTTAGTGTTGTCATGATTTGATGGGAAGGAGGAACTGAAAGAGAACCAAATAGAACTGAAGGAGAATGTCACTTCCACAGAAATGAGCATTAAACACAATCTTTGGAAAAGAAAAATCCTGTATTCTGAGATACAACTCTATTGGGTCTGAATTAAAAGTTCACTAAGCGTAAAGGAAGGCTGCTAAAAAGTAGCCTTGTTTGGTGTGTTAGGAAAAAGCTTGAACTAACCTACATGGATGTAACAGCCTGGTACAGCTGGAGAGGAAGAACAATGATGCCTTAATCCAGCAATAGGCTCTGTGGTGGGACTGGGATCTGGGATGTAGTTCTCTTGGTGAGAAAATAGGAATAATATGAGTGAGAAACGTGGACTCCTCCATTGTCCACCTGAGGACCTTCTGTGCTGTGGACTAAATCTTTGAAAGGCCTAAGAGACAACTTCCATGTTTTGACCTGAGAGATATTTGTAAGCAGAGAAGTACACTGTCCTTTTTGCTCCTTTTTGAAGGGCTTGGTTCTGCTCTTTTCTATGCTGCTATTCCTTTTCATGTAAATCAACCATGTTCTGACTGCACTGAGACCATGCAGTTATTTCATATAATGTTCAAATCCTGGTATCAGAATTTTGGGAATGGGAAAAATTTCCAGCAAATTAGTAAATTCATTCCTGGCACCACACACTGCCACCAGGAGCCCTTTAAAAGCTGCTGATTATGCCTTTCCTTTCCCTCTGGGCAGTCTGTTTTCTTAAACCAGACTTTTGTCATTTTTTACTTATCTATTCCTTCCTTGCAGCTTTTCTGCTTAGGTTGTCAGGAGACAAAGCTCTGAAATCAAGGTCTCCAAAAGAGAGCAGTGATTGTGGATGTTTTGGGTTTGTTTTGGAATTTGGCTCAAAACGCCTAAAAGAAGCATGGGGAAAAGAAACACTGTTGTAAATGTATCATCCACACCATGAACTCTTAACTTATTATTAGGGTTAGAGTTCTTCAATTCCAGCATGAATACACGATGTGCAACAGTTGGAAAAGTCTCCTGTTACAGCTCCATGAAGCCAGGGATAAGGCTTTAAAGGGCCAAAAGCCAAATCTTTTGCATGTTTCCCCCACAATAATTTGCTACCTTTTGTTAGCCATCATGTACACTTGAAAGGGAAATCATCATCTGATAGCTGCAAATAACCATCCCATGAGAGGCTTTTATGAATATAGCAAGGACAGATAACCTGACAAACATCTTGTGCTGGTCTTTTGGTTAAGACAAGCTTCTGCTGGGATTCTTGGCCTGTTGTGTACTGTTGCACCTTGAAAACAGCCATATTAATTTCACAGAATGAAAACAATGAGGAAAAATTCTGGTTCATAAGAATTATCTTGCCATGGAGATGATTCTCTGTTCCTGGATGAAATAATTACAATTTTTTTTAAGAAAAGGTGTCTCCCTAAATATTCACCCTGAGCAGTGGTTTCTCCATGTCTTTCCTGTTCTCTCTCCTTCAGTTTGTGTGTTGTCCGGCGTTGTATCTCAGCAGGAATAAATCAGATTTGTTCTGAATCCGGCATTATGGAGTTTATTTTTGGGGATGTTGTTTCTGTCTGTGAGGAAACGCTAGATGGCAGCATGAAGGTCAGTTTAGGTATTAGCAGCTGCCTCCTTGGAAGCCCAGATATAGCCAGAACATGGCCTTGCAGCCAGTATTTTCCTAGCAAACTTCCATAAACCCCTTAAACATCTAATTGTGTTTGTTTTCATGAGTCTGAAGGCACAAGACAGATAGATACAGAAGCTGACCTATTAACCACAAATGCCACACATGCCACGTCCCCTTTAAATCGCTCACGGTCTTTATGTACTTCATTGTCTGTTTCTGTGTCAACTTGGTGAGGCCAAAACCAAGTTTGCATGTCACCTCCTTCCAGTCTTTCAGTAAAATCAGATGTTGGTACCCTATGCAAGTTTCTATTCTTCTCTGCTGGCTCCTTCTGCAATCTCAGGATTGCCTGAATCCAGTCCTTCCCACATTTCCAGCTTCTTTCCGTTAAAGGGAAGAGGCAAAGCATCCCAGAGAGGGTGAAAAGAAGGAAGACAGCCCTACATGCAATAGTTGCTCCTTTTTCCAGTTTTTTTTTTCTGGGCATTTCAATCTTTACCACCAATGACAGCCTTTGATAAATATTCAGGAACTTTGCTGCCTCAGTACAAGCAGCTCTTGGCTGTCCAGTGGAAAACATCAAAAGATTAAAGGCAGGAAGACGCCTGTTCACAGCTGGGAGCCTGCAACTCCCTCTCAGCTCACCCACTCCCCAGCCAGCTCTACACCAATGGGCATGACCTCCCCTGCTAAGACCACTGCCTAACCTCAGTAACAGCTGCTGGTTCTTATCTCAAGCTCAGATCAAGTGTTCCACATTCCCTGTCCTTTCCCACAAAGGATGCTTCTCTGGGAACGGCCATTGCCATGTTTCTCATTGTATTACTATTCTTCCATCCCAAAAGTCCAGTCAAAGAAACTGCACAAAGATACAGGTCACACCAGGAGGAGGACAGCTACTGGTGCTTATCTCCTTCAGAAAAACTTCAGAGGAGATTCCCTGAACCACCCTAGGTCGTCAGTGCTGAGGCAGATATGATCTCAGTCATTCCAGGGCTTTTGTTTGCTGTCATCGTCAAGATGAAGGCCCTGGGTCTGTCCCTTTCCAAGGGACAGGGCAACCCTTTTGCTGAGGTTAGTGTAACCACCTTACCTTTCCCTTTTGGGCAATGCCTCCTCTGCCATCCCTGCAGCAGACCTACAACATATTTCACCCATCCAGTTTCTAGACAAAGAATCAAAGCAGAAGCTGTCTTCCAGATTTAAGAAATAGGACCCAGTTCCTAGACTGAACTCTGCTGGGGCATTGCAGTGGGGGAGACTAGGACACTTAGGGCACGCTAGCTGAACCTGCTGACAGTCTGGCTGCGGGTGTCAGCTGTATCACAGCCCACTGCTGGTATGATACACTCTATCCTTGGCCCAATGGTGTTGCCAAAACAAATTCTAAGTGGATTTCCCACTAAAGTTTAGCCTTTACCAGGTAGGTTTGTACCACAGGTTATGCAATGGAAACTGCCTGTCTCAGAGCAGAGTGCCAGATTCAGTTCAAATCCATTGCTCCTTTCATTTTCTCCTTAGAGCCATTCAAAGAATAGCACTGTCAAGGTTATGCTGTTTTCCTTTCCAAGCTGTGTGCTGGCTGCACACTTCTGGGCGGGGGTCAAGTCTGATGGAACATGGATTTCAGACTACGTCCTGAAAGCACTCCTATAACATTAAATCCTGTAGAGGTGGGCAGCCTATATGGCAATCATCTCTATGTTGGACAGCATCAAACTGTAAAAAGTAGTGTGTGGATATCTGCACCAGCTGTTGTGTAGGTCTGGGTAAATGCAGAGGAAACAAAATGGACACAATGTATTTAATTGAACATTTGTTAGGTTTTTTTTTTTCCTTTTGAAGGTTCCGTTGAAAATCTGTGTTACTCTGTATTTAGTACAGTGGTAACTTTTAAATGTATCAAAAGTTTAGAATACCACACAAAGTTTTTGAAATTCTGTCACAAGTTCTAAAACAATATTTTCCTTTTCTACCGCATAAACAAAACATCAGATCATTATCTTTGTGAAACAGAGGCAGTGTTGTTTGCCAAATATAATTTGTGAGCTATTTGGCAGAATATGCAACTGTAAACTGATTCTATCATTATGACTGTAACATCTTACCAACAGTCAAGAGACCCTGGGAACAAGAAAAAAGTGGTTCTCAAGTTCTTCTAGCGTGATATAATATGTATATTTGCAGAGTCCAACCAAATAAATTATATGCTAGATAGTACTTTCAAAAAAGGAAAAGGATTTTGTGGTTTTATTTTAACTGAGGCACTGTATACTTGAGATGACCACATGATTTCCAATAATTGTCAGTCTCTGTTCAGAAGTCTATAATCCAGTATTTATCAGGATTAAATGGTAAATATATTTATATTATAGAGATATTTATGTCTCAGCAATTTTTGATTCTGTTTAGCTCTGAGTAACTGCTGAGTACTGCATTAAATGCTGAGTAATGCATTAAAAATTATTTATTTATATATAGACACACACACACAGATTCTTTGGCCACAGTTTTTAAAAGACCAAGCTTACTGTTCCAGCATTCACATTTTTGATATGCAGTAACTGGATTTTCAAAACTGATAATGTTCAGTAGCTCTCAGTCAAATTTCTAGTAGGTGCTGAATGCTAATGACTTTTGGAAAGTGAATTCTTTCCCTCTAGCTCTAGAAGACACTTTTCAGCAACTTTCTTGATAAATCTATAAGACTGAAATGAGTACTTTTATCAAGTACACTCTGGATTTCTTTGTGGAATGAAAAAAGTCTCCAAAAAGTTGAGATTTTTGAGTGATTTTCTCCCTAAGAGCTTATTCCTGGGATGGAGGGAGAGTGGGGTGTTGTGTCTAACTCAAACTGAAACCTTCCAGGCTTATTTGCCTGTAATATTGAAATTGGATCAGGTTGTCTTCGGCCTCCATTAATTATGTTTAGCTTATGCCTGTGCCACATATTATTATTACATATTATTATTATGTATTATTAGTTTGGCCCCTTCAGGCTTTGGTCATAGGCCAGGACCTGTAGGTCAGATGCTATAAAGGCACCCCACAAAATGACAGGCCTTTTCCTACATGCAGCTTTTGTATAAGAAAATATAAAACAACTTCTATCCTCATGCATGAACAGCATACACAAGTATTGGTTATCCCATCCACCTTATCCAAGCCACAAGTAAATATGCTGCATAACCTACATGGACAGGTAACACAATTTCTGACATGAAATTGCAAGGCCTGACTGTACTCTGACTGAATTCAAGAGCAGCTTGCATTCCCACTGATGAATGTGCTTTAGGAGCCTAAGACTGAAACAAAAGCCCAAGCTCTTAAAGGAAATAACAGTGTACCAGACAAGCTAACCTGTAGGCCTTAGAGTCGAGCAACTTTGCTGTTTGAACCTGATTATTCAAGGAAGTCATGCAAAAGGCCTGCACCCCACCAAACTCCTATTTCTACAGTCAAGCAAGGGGAAGATCACCCCTGTTCCTTAGGTTTGCACTCAGGGCAGCACCAGCTCTTGTGCTCCTCAATTTAACCCCATCCTATCCACTGATTCACATTTACTAAAATTAGAGGGGTAGCTGGATGAAGAAAATCTGTCTCTGCCTGTCTTATAGGCTGAGGGCAGGTGGGTAATCAAAGTCTTAAATCAAATATCTCATTAAATCAAATGAACTGGGCAATGTTAGTGAGACAGTCCATTCCTGTGTGCTGGAGGCTGCAGAGAAAATCCCAGGTCTGGAGATCATGTTTTGTGTATGCAGGCCTTGGTTTCCCCTGCTTGGGAGGCCATGTGCAGAGTTTCTGGGGCATCCCAGTCCCTTCCCAGCTTGTCCAGAAGAGGTTGCGAGGTTAATACATAAAGTACCTTTAGTTACAGCTTAAATACAGCTTCTCTCCTCCTCATACAAGGGGGTCTGATCTCAGCTGAGGTCTAGAGACAGTAATGCAATATAAAGAGCATCAAAGTTACTTACATTTGTTCTTTCCACATTTCTTCAAAGACATGTAATGCTTTCTCATCAGGCTTGTTAGCAGAAAAGTTCAACATACTAAAAAAGCAAACAAAAAGCCTCAACTTCACAAGAAACTGCTTTAAATCCCTCTGAAACCATGATTAATTAAATGTCTTTTGTCATATTGCATAAGTGACTTCTTTTTTTTAATCTCTCTTAGTGGTTTCCACAGTTCTGTGCATGGGTGCCATCCCAATTTAATGACCTAGAATTATGTCTAATTCCTGTTCTAGCCTCCTTTCCCACACCATGTGGGGCAAGGAACTTTTCTCATTACACCAGTGCCTAAGGATTTTATTTTTACATTGTAATTTTCACTCATATTCTTTTATGTCCTGATCTAAGGCCACTTAAAATGAATCTGTTCCATACCATGGAAAGAGAAAGACTTGGAACAACTTGCAGCAAGAACAAAGCTCCCCAAAGGATGGAGTTTCCCCAGGCTGATTAGACATCTGCAAAGCAAGTGCCATCCAAATGAGGTGTCTAGACTCCTTGCACTCAGTAAGGGATCAGAGCATTTCTCGGACAGAGGAGGTGTGCTTCTGAATGTTTGACATTGGTTAGATAAATCACGCCCCAAAAATATTTGCGTTTTTCCCTTTGATTGTCTTATAAAGGGTGAAGATGGATAACAACAGCATAACCACATACCCCAAATACATGCTAAGCAGAGGGACATGGACCATATCGCTGATGTCTAAATTGTAACAGTTCTAGTATCTGAAGGAAGCTATGGTAAAAGGAAGCAGCAGGGGCAGAAGTGGATAGAAAGAAGAAGAAGGCCCTAGAGAAAAACACACCTAGCCTCTCATGTAGCTCAAACACTCCACATCAGGCATTAGGGAAAAAGTTTGTGTGTATGTGAGTGTTAGAGCAGCCTGGTTTACCTGCATCTCATTAAGCAGTTCAGAAAACTTCTCAGGGCTCTTGCTCTGCTGAAGCATAGTCCCAGAATTGTGCCTTTTGGCATCAGGAGCATGTGGATCACCAATTAAGCGATGTTATTCCAGCACCTGAATATCCAGCAACTCCCATTTTAGCACCAAACAAACACACACACACAACCACAAACCACCCCTCCCCCCCAAAAAAAACCAACAAAAAATCCAGCATGACAACAACCAACCAAACAAACAAGGCTCAAAATCTTTCAGAAAGCATTGTCTATTTGGACAAATTTAAACTGTCACATTTAGTTCCTATGTGAAGAGCGAGAGCTCATGACAGTCTGAACATTTTTTTTTTTTTTTTGACACCATGCACTGCAGAACTACATTGCACATAATTCCACTGCCGCTGCTTAGGCACCATCCTAACCAGATGACTCCACATCTGCCAGGCTTCGAGAGCTGCTGAATTCAGCCTTCTCCTGGCTCCACACCCATCTGTGCCTTTCTCTTGGACGCTGGCACTGCCAAATCAAAAGCCTTGTTATATCTGTGGTGCCCGTGTCCCTGCGAGAGAAGCGGTCCCCTTTGCATGTCCTCTCCCCTAGGGTCTGGTAGCTGGAGGGGAAATTAAAGTGTGGGAAGGCACCCCAGGGCCTCACAGACAGTCCTGAAAAATTGGATTTGTTATCCAGTGGGCAACAAGCCGGTAATAACACAATTGAGAGAAACATTGCTTATTCTCTCTACTGCTCCCTGACCAGAGCCTGTAGCCAGTGAGGCTTGGCCTCCTCTCCTTGGTAACAAGTGACAGGACAAGAGGACTGGTCTGAAGTTGAGCAAGCATAGGTTTTGGTTGGACATTAGGAGGAATTTCTTCACAGTAAGGGCGATTTGGCACTGGAATGGGCTGTTCAGGGAGGTGGTGGAGTGACCTTCCCCGAGGTGCTTAAGGAAAGGCTGGATATGGCACCTGGTGCCATGGGGTGGTTGACAAGGTGGTGTTTGGTTACAGATTGGACTCGATGCTCTCGGAGCTCTTTCCAACCTCACTGGTTCTGTGACTCTGNCGTGAGGGGGACACCTCTCACCGCCGCGTCCCCTCCTCCTCGCAGGAACAAGAGGAGGATCATGCGCATCTTCACCCTGCCCCCCGCCGCCGAGACGGCCCCCGAGCCCAACTTCTACGATAGCATGAAGAAGATCCGCCTGCGGCAGCAGCTGGAGATGTACTCCATCGGTAAGTCAGGGAACAGGGGGCTCCCCCGGGCTCCTGGGGGCCGTTCCTAAAGGGATGGCCTCGAGCCTTGTGCACTGGGAAAGCCCCTGGGGCACCGTGTGAGCAGGGGCTCGGCAGCAGCCAGGGCCGCAGGACTGCTGCGTGAGGAAGTACGGAGCGAGGGAGCGGCTGTGCAATTATCCTAAAGCAAATGTCAAAACAAATCCCGAATCCTATGTTACACTTTGAAAGAGCCAGGAAGGTCTGGATGTTTTCAAAACGTGGATGGATTTGTGAAAGTTGAGAGGACTGTGGAATCATGAGTAAGACAGGCACATAAATTGAAAATAAATGATAACTTTACTGTACCAACAAGTGTTGCTGCTCCCATCTTNAGTGAGGCTTGGCCTCCTCTCCTTGGTAACAAGTGACAGGACAAGAGGACTGGTCTGAAGTTGAGCAAGCATAGGTTTTGGTTGGACATTAGGAGGAATTTCTTCACAGTAAGGGCGATTTGGCACTGGAATGGGCTGTTCAGGGAGGTGGTGGAGTGACCTTCCCCGAGGTGCTTAAGGAAAGGCTGGATATGGCACCTGGTGCCATGGGGTGGTTGACAAGGTGGTGTTTGGTTACAGATTGGACTCGATGCTCTCGGAGCTCTTTCCAACCTCACTGGTTCTGTGACTCTGATTTATTTCAGAGTTGCACAAGCTGCCGGGTGGTGTCCCACAGGTCCGCAGCGCCGGCTATCAGTTTTTTAGGTATGTACACTTCGGAAAGCAGCGGCACTGACGCTCCCTGCCCCCTTCACTGTCAGCACTGACTGCGGTGCCGGCGCCGCCCGACGTCACTTCCCGGGGCCGCGGGGCCGCCCCTGCCAGCCGCGCTCCCCATGGCGGCG
>VXBR01002239.1:838735-913427 GCA_013400215.1 Cisticola juncidis | reverse complement strand
CTAAAGCAAATGTCAAAACAAATCCCGAATCCTATGTTACACTTTGAAAGAGCCAGGAAGGTCTGGATGTTTTCAAAACGTGGATGGATTTGTGAAAGTTGAGAGGACTGTGGAATCATGAGTAAGACAGGCACATAAATTGAAAATAAATGATAACTTTACTGTACCAACAAGTGTTGCTGCTCCCATCTTACTGCTGAAGATCAGGTTGGAGGCAGGAAAGAGCCCCTGATAGTCCAGTGGTCCAATTCAGAAAAACACATGACCTTGCTTCACATCTGACTTGCATGCATGCCTAGAGGAAATACGGCAAAAAACCCCGTAGTGAACTTGAAACTACGTTTTAAACGCAAAGACGTGATGTAAAGAGTCTTACACCAGGCCATTGCATTCTGGAGGAACAAAATTTGACGTTCTTCCTACGGTGGAATGTCTGCTGGTGGTGTTTGTAGCATTGCACACAACTCTTTGATCTCCCTTTGCCCTGGTAACCAGATTAATTTTGATGTCAATGTAGTTGTTAGCTTGTGGCTTGTATATTGTGGAGGAGATGAGAAATGCGGACATCAGCCCTGTGACTATTGAGTCGTTCAGGTCATCTGTAATAGAACTTCTGAAGCCGTAGCCTTTAATTTTATTTATTTTTATTTTCATCAAAGGACCTGAGTGGAATCATAGTTCTCTGCCATTGATTTACTCACATTTGGCTGTGACTCTACTGTTCAGCATTTACAAGGCCACACTCTAAAGGTGAAGTTCCACATGATGACTGAAACTTCCCACTCGTGTGCCTGAAATTACATTCTCTGATATTACATCTGTTTCTTGATTGCTGTCATACGAATATATACAAACATGTATGTATATATACACATACATGTATGTATATATATATATATATACATGTGTGTAATAATGTAAAAATGATAGTAATAACCTAGAATAAATTGTATAATTGGTGTTGATTGTTGTTTCTTTTTTTCAGCAAGGAAGTATGAACAGCAGCAGCAGCAGCAGCCACCGAAACAGACTGAAAGCATACAGCTCTCAGTGGAATGAAGCCCACAGTTCTGTGGGAACTCAGAACTTATGTCCAGTGCTGATTTTGAGAGTCAGTGTGGAGCTATTTTCAATGCTTTAAAATTGATACATAGCTGAAGGCAAGGGGGAAAGGAAGGAAACATCTGTAAAACTTTGTTCTTAGTAACTTTTCTCTCAGCCCTCATGAGGTAAAGCGAGTGCCCACTGGAACATTCAGCATGAAAGTCCCCAGCACAGGGCAGACCTGCTCAGAGGAACCTGAAGGTAGGGAGATGCAGTTTTAGCAGTGTCTGAAATTATTTCTCTCTCTGCTGGCACCTTGGAAATCAGCTCCTACCTTTTCTGGCAACAGTACCCTAGAGAAAGCAAGGCAGTACCAATCTGTTCTTCTGTTCCTTGATCATGAATTGTTGAATTTGCTGAATACAGTCAGTAAGTGTGAATAAAGGCACTGTGGCTGTACTGCCTGGTGAAGGTGAACACCTTTGAGAGCCTAGAGTGTCGCTGGTGGTAGTGCAGAAAAGTTCTGCTCTCTGTTTATTTGGGAGTTGTGTGTGCAACACTGTGAACGTTTCCTGGAGAAACTTTGAGAAGGACACCGTGAACTACACATCTAGAAGACACTTAAAGCCACTATTCTAATGTTAATAGCAAAAGTGGTTAGCTCGATTTAGTCAAATTGCTGTAAAGAATGTCTGTAAAAATCCACATAAGCAGGTCACACCTTATCCAGAAGAGACTTCACACTGCTGAGTTTTTTTTTCTTTCTAGGTAAATCGCAAAATCAGTTAATTGAAAGGATTGTGCAGAAATTATTTTTTAATAAAAGCATCTAATAATGAAAACTACTTGAAGACATATCATGCCGTAATTCCTAAGGTTACACAACTTCAGTTGGCCACGTGATGAATAAACAGCTCAAGGCTGTGATGAACAATCAGCATAGTGCTGGGAGTTTTATGTACAGAGGTTTTCACGTATTCTCATGAAACATATTGAGTCTAGGAGCAGTGGTGAACGTCACTACGGTTAAATTTGGATATTAAGAAACTTGGCTTTTAGCACCAAATTTTACTATATTGAAATGACCTGTACTTCACTGTGTGTAGGGAAATGTAAAACGTGACCGAACTGAGGGTGGCAGAAGGCTCAGTGTGTTTGCCACATTAAAAGGCTCCTTTGGGTGAAGGGTGGCCCCCTGTGACAAATTCCTCGCGTGTAACCGCGGAAAACAGCGAGGTCACTCCGCGGGGTCGAGGGCTGGCGGCCACGGGGAGCGGGGAGGGCGCCGAGCCCCGGGACTGCCGGTGCCGCGTCCTTCCCACGTTACTCTGCCCGTGTGATGACCCCGCTCCGCGGCGCGTCCCCGTCACTCGGCGGGGTTTACGAGGCATAGAGATCCACGCCCGCCACAGCCCCCCGGGCGCGGGAGAAGTCCCCGGCCCGCATCCCCCTCCATCCTCCGGAAACGGCGCTGTTTTCCCTTCGCACGACCTCACTTCCTCCCGCGNCGGGCCGGGCGGGCTCTCCGCTCCGTCCTCCGCTGGAGCGCTCCTCGCGTGTCCCGTGCCCGGGTTCGCGCCGCGGGCGCCGCAGCGATGTCCCGGCACGGGGGCTCGTGGCTGTCCGCACAGCTGAGCCCTCCCTCCTTCCCGCCGGCCCTGCCCACCCGGGCGGACGGGCAGGGAACGGAGCCTTTCCAATGGCGCATCTCGGCCGGCGCCGCTGCCCGCCGCAGCCGCCCGGTGCGGCTCCGCTCGCTTCAGTGGAGCAGCGTGACAGAATGAACCCGCGCCTTGCCGCTTACCCAGCGCAGCCGTCTTTCGGGCTGCGGATAGTAATCTCACGGGTTGCCTCTCAGCTCGGCTGAAAGCATCGTGAGAGGCTTAGAAATCTGGAGCAGCGTGCGGCTTCGTTTGTATTCAAGGACCTGGTGCACGAACATCTCGAAGTTACTTATGCGGCACAAAAGGCTTGTAGGGAGAAATACCAAAAGCAAGTTTTCCAGGGCCCGTGCCTTTTGCATGTGCTAGGGTGTTCGAAGTATGCTGCTTGAGCCATGAGTGAAGGGCAGGTCGTGGTTTGTTTTCCTGTCAAGTGCAGCCACGGAAGTTCTGTCCCAGTGAAACTATACCCTGCTCTGCAGGGAAGGTTTATGTTTTCAGCCGTACACTACAAGAATGTGTCGGACAGAAGGTGCAGTCAGCTTTTGAAATTCTGCCTCAAATGTCTGCACTGATTTTTACCTGCTGATTAATGATTCTAAAAGCAAAGACAGATAGGGTAGAGAGACAATAGATTTTTTTTTGCACTCATTTTTAGTAGTTAGGCTTGTAGGCATGCACAGGAGCAGATTCTCAAACTCTCATGGGACTATGTTCATGCAAAATTTTGGATGTCTCAGATGGGGAAAGTTTATGACTTAACAAAAATCGGGCCAAAGTTATCTTCAGTTACATTTATTTTTGAGAATGCTGTACAGAGGGAACCATTTCTAGCTTACCCAATACTGTTTAAAAAGCTGTTATGATGTGTAGATTTAGTGGTGTCTGATCACATGAAGCACTTGAGGGAAGGCTTTCTAAGAAGTTAAAACTTCACTTTTGTAAGATACTGCAGAAAATCATTAACATGTTGCTCTCAATTGTAACTCCAAAGTTTTTGAGAATCTGACCACTCTGTTGTCTCCACGTGAACTGCTGAATGTCAGATCTTTGTAAATGCAGTCTTCAGATGGCATTACAACCATGACTCTATAATCTTATGTGAAAACTGTAATCTTCTGCTAAGCGGTGGAAAAGTCATCTCTCTCCTTGTAACCCAAAATGTGACTGGCTAGGTTTCTTACTCAGCGCTGCACAGAAGATCAAAGGTTTTTGGATAGAGCTGTATAAATTCTGTGACAAGGCTCAAGAGGGTCTTAAATATTTAAGCCATGAGTACGTCTGTGTTTAAAGAAGACTTCGTAAACTCTGAGGGCCTTGTAGTGCAAATATCCTCCCCTGTGGCACGAGCGTTTTGAGTTTCAGCCCGGTGTTACATGCTCGGATGGTATGAGCTGGTATGTGCAGGCCAAGCCCAGATGAGAGCATATCCTGAAGCAGCTGCCATGGTGCCGTACAGCCAGTCACAGGATTTAGGGATTTCAACAGAGTGATGCTCGAGTGGTCCTAGACTTGTTCTCAAACTTCCCTTCCAAACTTGCCTGATGCATTGAGAAGACCAACAGAAGAAGCCTTTGCTGTGCCCTTACTGCTGATGGCGGTAGAGGCTCTTAAAATTGGGAGAACATCCCAGTGCTTTTATCTGAGGACAGTTTGCAGGGAAGCTTCTTCAGTGCAATGCAAAAGTATTAATTGAGAATATTCTAACCAGTGATGAATCTTTCTGTAATTTATGTTTTGCACATATGATTAAGCAGCATTGGCCAAAAGCCTGGTGACAGCACAGGGCTCTGGAATGTTTCCCTGTTGCCTGGGCAGTTTATTCATGTTAACTTACTTCCGTGAGCTTAATCGCTCCTTTTAAAGTCCTCCTGAACTCAGGAGTGCCGATGCTATTGAGCAAGCTGAAATTATACACGCTGCAGGGAAAAAGGTGTCACAACTTAACATCTCTTTCGGAGGAATTGAAAAGATTTTGCCCCAGCCCTAATTTTTGCACTAAAGAGATTGAAAATTATCGTTGCGTGACTTCTTCAACAGGGAAGCAGCACGTTCAGAAACATGTCATTATATCCATGATGTCTTTGGCCTGTTATGCCTAAAGAGCAACAGCAGTTGGAGGAGGCTTGCTGACAAAGTGGAGTCTTTGGTCATGGTTGCTTATGCTCCAGATCAGAACTAGTGATCAAAAGGCGTTCCTTTTCCCCCTCAAATACTTAAACTGTGTTTTAGTCATAGTAGGGAACCTGGGTGTTGTTTATTAACGTAGTCACTCAAACGAAAGGCAGCACTCTATCTTGTCCTTGAGACAGAGCTACCACTGAAGAGCAGAAGGTTTCAGTGCTTCAGGCCCCTGAAAATGGAGGTAAGATCCTTCACTTTGCAGCCCTGCATCTGTTGTGGCATAAGAGTTAAAGGCTATGATCAGTTTCTTGTAGTCTAACAAGCTCCACCAGAAATTGGCCTTTCCTGGGTCGAGGACTCCCTGCTGGCTTTGGCAGAGAGATGGAGGATGACCAGAGGTACTGGCTGCTGGCAGAACAGCCCAGAGCCAGCACAAATGCCTCATGAGCAATTTGACATCAGGGAGTGGAAATGGTACTTCTTCTGTAACAGAGGGCTACAAGAGAGGAAAAAAAAAAACCAAAACACATGTACTGTTAGGAGCAAAAGGCTTGTGATTTTTTTTTAGGCAGAAAAATCCTGCCCCAAGACTCTGATAAAAAATGGCTTATAAAACTTCGCAGTGCTCAGCTGTCTCTGAAATCTGTGTTTGCATTGAAAAGACCAAGGACCAAGAATGAAGGTGCTTTGCCTTACTTTTGCAAGGAATGTCTAAGCTTTGGGTGTTACTTTAATAAAAATAATTCCTGATCTTTTTATGGAATATCTAAACTCTGGGCGTTACTTTAATAAAAATAACTTCAAACTCCAAGATTAACAGAATTGCTAAAAGGAATTAGTTCTCAATATGAAAAACAATAAACTAACTTTGAAATTTCTGAACCAAGCCCTCAAAGGCAATTTGTGGCAAAACTCCAGGAAAAAAAATCTCATTTTTATAAAATAGCTGTGTATCTTCTTTCTGAACTATATCTAGGCACTGCTTTGAAAGAGATTCTCTCTTTGCAGATGCCTAGGAATTACATTTTTTAGGAGAACTTGGTTTAATTTTAGTCTAGCAGTAAAATGAACCAATCTTGAAAAAGGGCTGTTCAAATTTGGGATTTACTGAAACTGTAGTCCGAGAAAATATTTTACATTTGCATATCTGAAGAAGAATCTAGATCCTGAGTCTACGAAGGAGTAGTCCCCTTCAGTTTCTGCCAGGCTGTCAGACTTGCTGGGACTGGTTTTGGGCATCCATGATGTATAAAATGCACATGTGCACAAGCTTGCTCCATGCACATGGTTTTGATAATATAATAGCAACATTTGTCATTTTCTTAATGGAATAGAACAGGTATTTTGAAAAGACCCATCCAACAGGAGCACTGTATTACTTTCCAAAATATCCTCTGGATCATCTTGGAAACATGGTTTGTAATATGCTCTTGACTGACAATGTAGGGTGCGAGGTGTAAATTCCTGAGCAGGAAAGATGTATGTGGGTTGTGGAATGGGAGACTCCATGTGATGTCGTTATTTATGGCGCTTCTCTCAGATGTCTTTCTGGGACTCAGACAGCTGCTGTGAACTTTACCCAGCATTGAGCACTAGGTATGTTTGAATGACTATTTTGCTGTTGCTTGGATCATGGTGATAAGCAGTACAGAGCCAGGTTCTGTGACACTGAAAGAACAGAGCAGAACTTTTACTGGTCGATGAAAACCTTGCAGGGGAAAAAATTAGGATTATCATATTCCATAGCTTTGACTGGTGGACATCAGGTAGTGAAGGCAGCCCATTTCTTTCTGCTGTGATATGGTAGGATGGACTGACTTAAGAGGAAGAGTTGCTTTTTCTTTTCAGGGAAAGGTCGGAAGGATAGAGGCAGAGGTGCAGGTTTTTCACTCTTACCTCTTTTCTTCATGATTATGTTGTTAAATGGTAGCAACCATTGTTTGCAGGAAGTTTTTCTTGCTTTAGTAAAGAGCTATGGGTTGTCATGCGTTTTGATATGTGGCAGTGCTGTTGTTAAAGAGATCTGAATCTACAGTCAGATAAGGCTCGGAATAATTGATGTTTTTAGCTCAGCTAAATAACTGAGTTCACATGATCTGTAAGTGGCCAGCGGGTTTTTTATTAGGCAAAGTATGTACTGCTTGTATTGTACATTTATTTAAAGCTAATTTTATCACAACAGATTGAGAATTCTAGCAACCAGAAACACCTTAGTTGAGTCTGTTAAAAAAGTCTCCTTACCTAAAGTCTGTTTCTGTGTGTGACAAACAGAAAATATCACTTTTTTTTGACTTCATTGTCAGTAATGACCCCAGAGTGGTGAAAGCATTGTACTCCGTGCCTCTGAGATTACTTTTGCCGCTGCTGATGGGAGAATTGTTCTGTATCATTATTGTCTTCCCTTTCAACCTCAGCACATTCTGGAATGCCAAAGGCAGACCACTTGCTGGCTGATCAGAGGTCCGGGTGGTGCTGGTATGGCAGTGCTCGGAACTGTGGCTTGAACCACTCTTTGAGCATTGCCTAAGAGCATTGTACAAGTACCCAGCTCAGCATACTGTCTTTACACATGTGAGCCAGGAAAACAGGAAAACGTTTATGGCCTCTTGGAAGGAAAGTGTCAATATCCTTGCTCTGAAACAGAGTTTCTAAGACCACTAATAGTAATTAAACAGCATGGAGAAGTCATTGAGAAATATGCAGAAGGATACAATACAATGTAAAGAACTCATACAAAGGAAAGAATGCAATTTTACTGCCATTATGAGAACTATCACTTTATTGATTAATCAATCTCTGATATTCAAACAGAAAAAAAAGTAGCAAGTGTTTAGATTATTTAGTGAGGTAACTGTTGACAGAGTGGTGCCTTTTACCAGTTCTGTTACTGCTATTTTGATCATTAAAGAACTCCATTTGTTTCTGGACTGTAAGCTGGAACAGGGTTTTTCTCTCACCCTCTTGCTTGCCTGAAGGTTGTTCCAAAGAGAGATGAAATGGTGTAATTTTCATTTTGGTTGAGGCAAAGTATTCCCTTACCATAACTCACCAATTCCAAGCCCATAATCACAACATTTGTGGTAAAACAGTGATGACTGTGTGGTATTTCTCACAGATGCCATAAAAACTCTGTCATCTCCTTGGGAGGCCATCTTCCCATGAGATACCAGTGTTTCTCTCTTTCTTTCCTGAAGACTTTCAGACTGAGAACCTATGGCCCGGAGTCCAAAGTTTTAGCTTCAAAGGCTTGGAGAAGAAAATGCAGCCCAAGTAATGACTGAAAGCAGGATTGTGTTTTGAGGAGACAAAAGGATCCAGAACTTCAAGTGTGGTTTAAGAGTCTCCCTTTCTTGTCTGCTGCTTGCATATGTATTTTTTTCCCCACCAATCTTTTGTTGAGTGAAGGTGTGGCTTTATACCTTGATGCATGTTGCATACATGGTATGAGCAGAAACAGCAGAACGCACTGGAGCTTTAATAAGTACTTGGCGTAATAATCATGATGAATGTGCCATGAGCTCATCCATAAGGAACAAAAGTAGCAACATATGCTAAAGTTATTGCACAGGTGAACCTGAAGCCCTCAAGAGCATCAGCCAACAGCAAAATGGGATTGGTGTTGCCAACAGTTGGGCCCTGTTGTTCTTTATTCAGGCATGAAGATGAAAGGGCAGTTCTTTGCTCAGAGAGGTTCCTGTAGAGCCCCTAAAATGCTGAGCATAGTATGCTTGTCTATTCTAAGTAAATTTATCAGAATCTTGAAGGGGGGGTTCAAAGTGCACAACGTAGAGCAAAACAAACTTGCTGATAAGGGTGGCAGCCCTAGAGTGGAAAATATCATAAAAGTGAGCTTGCAAGATTTAGAAGAGGGTATGTACGACCTGCTGAAATCTTGGAAGAGCTGCCAACTTGCCTGCAGATCCCAGAAATGTAGCCTAAAGAAATGTTGCTAGATATCTGATAGAAGTTGCTTAGTTGTTGCCTTAAAGATCCTCAGATTGTGCTCCTGTCCTGTCACAGAGCATGGTGTGGCATGAAAATTTATGGTGCAAGGCAGGCTGGAGCTCTTGGAAGGGAACAGAGGTGGTTAATGGCAGTGCTAGTTCCCATAGTGCAAGAACAAAGGGATATTTAAATGACATTAGGCATAAATACACCACACAATATTTCCAAGGGCAAAAGTTTAGTCAGATTCCAAGCAGGCTTGGGCATTTATATATATAATGACAATATCCAGAGTTGCTGTAAATAGGATTAAAAATAAATTAAGCACATAAACCTTCATGCTAATTGATGAGGTCAGGAAGGAATTTCCCTTTTGGGGGAATTATATCGTTGTTCACTACCTGAGCTGTTCCACCTTCTGAAACATCTGGTCCTGATCACAGGAGGCAGGATTCTCAAACAAGTGGACCAGCAGTCTGACTTGTCATGCCAGTGCTTAGCTTACCCTGCCTGGGTAGGATCTTGTTGAAAGGATTTGAGAAGCGTATATTTTTTTAGGGTTTTCTGAGGCTACCTGTGCTGCAGTGTGTGTCTGCTTTTCCAGATTGCCGTTGGTGAAACAGGACAGCTGTTATCCAAGTGCCCTTAATGAATCCTGAGAATTGCCTGCTGACATGTAAGCATCAGCCCACTAGAGACGGAAGATGTGATGGGCTCATAAGGCATCGCTGTGTTGCTCCATAGAGTCAAAGGAGCTGAACTAGTGAAGATAAGACTTTCCTACAGCTTTCTTGGTTTATGTGGCACTGCAGTACCTTACACATCTTTCCTTCTTTCTGTCTTTTCATTGCACAGCAGTGGTGTTAGCATCCCTGATTTTCCCAACAGTACAGTGCCTGAGCAGCTTCTCACTGGCTTGTAGTTCTTGGGTATATTTAATCAAAATACCCTCTCCCTGATGTTTGAGAACCAGACGTGTTGCTTAGGGGGCTGCCTTGGTTGCAAGTCTGCTGTAGGAATTGAGCACTTCTGAAATCTCTCTGCTTTGCATGAGAGTAGGTTGAAATTTGCCTCGTAGTTTGCATTTCTGTGCAGGGGACAATCAGTGTGATTGTATAACCATTGTTTCTTTGGGGGAAGTAAGGAACATTTTCAGTCTTGCAAGCAAGTTACTGTAGAATATTTTTTCTCTCAAAGCAATTAGGTGCGTGAAGAGTTACACCAAATAATTGAGGCGTGTGTACTTTTAAAACATGCACTGTTTTAACCTTTTAAGCTTTTCCCCAAGGTATAAAGGGAAGACTTCCTTGCCAAAATACTGTAATTGAGTTAACATTCTGGGAGGTTTCTGTGTTTTGTTACTGAGCTACAAAGCTTCAGAACTTCTGTTACTGAGCTTCTGTTGGTGTTGGAAGGAAGGAAGATCAAAGTTAGAAGTACTAGCCTGCCAGTAAATTGTCTGTTCAAAAGGAAACTGAAAATTCCTCAGTTGTTTCAGGTGGCAGTCAGCATCAGATCCTTTTGACAATTATTAACCTTTTCCTGCAGTTCTCTTTCTGCATGCAGCAGTGAGCAGCCTGGATGTCTTATAGTCTTTATGGTGTGTATGCTGACTGTAGACATTGATTAACAAGTGAGGATGTCAATAATAGATTGAATTACTTGTCCTCAGTTAATTTCTGCTGCTCAGAGAGAATGTGGAGTTACGATGACTATGGAATAGTAAAATGATAGTTTCTCTTTTTTGTGTACAGTGATCATCGTGATAAACGATTAAGAATCACCATGGTGTAATATAATTGTATGGTATATATATTACAAAATAATTCTCTTTTATAGTTCTGATAGCTGAACATTTATTCTTTTCTCAGCTTTAGTGCTTTTGAAAGCTTTTAAGCTCTTGAAATCTGTGATAGTTACCTTTCCTGAGGAGGCAGTAGCATGTCTCAGTAGCAGCAGGCATGATCACTGAGACACAAGCTTTCAGGGCTCTTTGCCTTCTAAGCACTTTTGAGGGTAAGGACTTAATCAGAAGTTCACAATTGGGGGAATACGTGGGTTTTTTTTGACAGGTAATCCCAGCAGAACACATACATTTCTGTCCAGATACTTAAAAGCTGCTTTTTTTGCAATACCTGGAGCACACTGCAATATCTTGCTTTAACTGTTTAAGGCTCAGTTATCTTCTCGACTGTGACGTGCAGGGAGCAAAGCCAAAACTTTGTGCTCTGGTGGGACTCTGTCTCTACAGCTGTCGGTCATTTCTGCTGTAAGAAAGCCAAAATGAGCCCTGTTTCACTGGAAGGAGTTGGGGAAGGACTATGCTGTCTTTCTGATTCATGCATATGGAGCACGCTGCTGTCAAGTGTTTTTGCAGAATAAAGAGGGATTTTAGATGGGATGTGGGATTCTGAGAAGTTAAGGTGGTAGCTGATAAGATGTAGTGTCTGCTCTGCTTCTGGTACAAAGAGGCTTTGATGCTAATGTTTATTTAAAGGTGGCCTTAACCCTAAAAGGGAGAGATAAAATTGCTTTCATACTTCTGTTTCACCGAGAGCCGGCTGGCAGAATGGTTTTGGTGCCTGCTTATCTGGCCTGAAGGCTTCATGGCTGGGGAGGCAGCAGAAATAATTCTCCTGTACCCCCTCATTCAGCATTCAGGCAAAACTGTAAGGCAGGCATTTGGTTTAAGCTGCATCTTTGGACACAAGACAGCTGTGTCTCCATTTTGCAGATGAGTCATCCCTTTGCTGTTTTGTTGTTGGACTCTAAACAGTGCTGCTCTTGGCTTTGGGCCTGCTTGATCCCAGGTTTTGGATGGGAGAAACAGGCCAGTGCCCTCCATCCCAACTCCGAATTTTATGACAGGCTGAAAATACCTTAGGCCTTTGTCACCTTGTAGCTATGCTGCTGTAATGCAGAGAAAACTTTTCTCTTGCACCTGATAAGTGTATAAAAATACGAACTGTGTGCTGTGGATGTTGTGTAGATTAGGCACCAATGAGAAAAGTAGAGGAGAGGCTTACTTAGATCTTTGTTTTTCACTTAACTTGTGGGCTAGAGCTCTACTTGGACAAACGAGTCCTGGATAAAGCTAACTGGCTTTGTTTTCAGTAGCGGGTAAGTCAGCAGATGGGTCAGCAGTTTCTTTTAGTTGAGCTGGCTGCCGCAGACTAGTTCTGCAAGCTTGGCACCCGATGGTATTTTCCACAGTATGTAAAGCTAGCTGGTACAGGATTTCTCCTGCTCATCGTGTCAGGATCAGAGGTGCAGATGGGGAGATTGCATTGGTTACCCCATTTGTGGCATGCGATGTTTTGCCAAAGTAGGTTTGTAAGCTTTGCCCTCGTGAAAGGAACTCTGATTTCCTAAAAGGAACTTGAATGAAAGTTGGGATTTTATTAAAGACACAGAGGCATATTATTATTCATCTTTCATTGCTTCATCCCTGTGATGTTTCCTGTTTTGCTTCTTGAGATACAGGTGTCATGATGAGGAGCTTCTCAGAAACAGAAGTGGATGATGAGTGGAGATGAAGAAATCATACATTTAAGAAGTTGGCTCAAGTTTCCGTTACAGGCATGGAAAGTTTCTGAGACCAAGCCATGCGAGAAGAACATGAGTAAAGAAGAGGGACATGTAGACCCAGACTTTCTAGAAGGGATTGCAGGATTTGAGAGGATGCTGCACAAACGTCACGTAGTTTTCTTGCTTATTCATTTACCTGCACCCCTGAACTGTAATGCTTTGCTTGCATGTCTGTTTGGAAGTTGAAAAATCCCCTCACATCTGTGTCTTTAATACAATCATGGCTTCAAGCTTGTTTTAGGAAGAGCAGAACATCACTGTAGTTTTTATTTGTGGTGAGATAGCGGCTTCTTTGTACTTGAAATCAGTTTGGGTTTTTTTTGTTGAAACATACACTGAATATGGAAAAGCTCAGACCATTACAAATTAGGAAGTTAGGGATTTTGCTTACGTTTAATAAACAGCCTTTGCATAGAAAGTATGACGACAGGTGCATAGGTAAAAGAAAAAAATACAGTGCTAGCCCTCTAATTTGAGTAACCTTTTAATGTATTGTTCTTACAGTGTCCTTAGACGTCAGAATCAAATACTAATCAATTTTATCTTTTCTATCTGACTGGTGGTCAGAAAAATGTTCTAGGTAAGATTTCTTGCCAGGGTTGTGGGGTTATAAGTGCAGATTACTTAGTATTGAGTTAGGAGAGAGGTTTTTTGGAGAGAGACGTTTTTGAACATCTTGGCTGTTCTGTGAAGTATCTCAAAGGAAATACTAGCCATGCAATCCAACAACTTAAGGATGCTGTGAACAGACTTGATTGTAGTAAGTCTCTGATGCAAAGTTACTAAGACTTTGACATATATGTATTTAAAATTTAAAAAGTAAATATATTTTCCTGCATTGAAAAGTATTGCTGGTAGAGGCAGGCAAAGAATATCTTTATTTTTCTTATGAACTTCTATCTGGTGTCTTATCCTTAATAGAAGGCTGTGGTTATTTTTGTATACTGACTGAATATTTGGCCTTTAAGAGTATATAATTAGATGGAAGAGTAAAAGCAGTTGTTAAAGAACTGTTTTTTTAATGAAAATAGTTTGAAATCATATAATTTTACTTTCTTCCAAATAGATGTGATTAGTGTGTTGGAAATAGTTTTACAGCGGATATAAGAGGAACAGTTGAGAGACAGTGGCTGAGAATGAGTCCAGCTATTTTTGTAGCTAACAGTTACATTTTTTCAGTCTCTTTACTTAGATATTTCCACATAATTGAACTGCTGCATCGCAATGGGATACAAAAACTATTTGCACTTTATAATATTTACATTCTAAAATAGGTTTAATTGTACTAATTAATTAGTAAATTGGAATGACTGTGAGAAAATCCTAGCCTATTTTATTACTTTGATAGAAATTTGAATATGGGATAGTATTGTCTGTATCATGTAAGAATGTTTTCATGGATTTTTAGCTGCTGAAACTGAAATCAATAAACTTTAGCTACTGTTGTTGACTGGAACAAGTAAATCTGCACATTTGTTTTCTTTGTGTTACCTACACCTCTGTGTTCACCTAGTGTTTCTCCCAGCATTACTCCTTTTGTGGTGTTTGCTCACGAGGCACAGTCAGTGCGCGTTCATGCATGTTCTCGTGGAAGACTTTCTTGATGGAGAACTGTGCATTCAAGTACAATTACTCTGTTTTCTGAATAAACCTTAGAGAATCAGTTAAAATAGAATCTCAGGTTTAGAGTAGCCAGTGGATCAGTTTGTCATTATTTTCAAATCTTAAATAGATTTTTCAGTAACTGATGATAGCGTTTTAAAGTAAATAGAGAATGGTCTTCTGCAAATTTCACATTTGATTAGTGCACCAGCATATGCCAGATGGGAAGTAAATTAGTGAACAGTGTAGTCCAGGTTCTGGATTACTTTAGAGAATGGAAAATACTCTTTGCTTAATTGAGAAATTTTTCTTGTAAAACCAGAGTACTTTGGATTTGAAAGAAACAAACTTGTAATATAGCCCAAATTTATTGTAATCTATTTAGTTATTAGTGTTAAATTAAGTGATTAAGGTATCTTCATGTCTGCTGAAGTTCTAAAGAAAAAATCAAATTGTGAAAGAGATCTACTTAAAGGCTTGAACACAATGTTGATTGAAATATTAAGCCCATTTTGGGAGTAACATATTCCACTGTTTCAGAGCAACTCTTTTCCTCACATAATTTTATTAATTTGATTTAATTAAATATCTGCTTAATTCAAAGTGGAGAAACTGATTGATAGTTGAAGAAATGGCATAATTAATTTTCCCCTTTTTAATTTATGTGTAGAAGACATGGAAGAGAAAATGATTTATATGATTTCTGAAGGTCTTGGTGACAAGAAACTATTTTATTTTTAATTATAGATTCCTTGATTATTCTCTTAAAGGAAAAATATTTTATATTCTTTTTGCCTGTATGTTCAGTGTTCTTTATTTTATGATTATCTACTTTCTCATTTGTTTTATGGATAACAGTGGGTAAATTTTCCATATCGGTATGACAGAAGTAGACCTTGGTTCTTTACCAGGTCTTGCAAGAAATGTGCTCTGCAAGTGTTCTTCCATATTTCAGAGGACTCTTGACATGATGTGATTGTCATGTGTGGCTGCCACAGACGTAATTTTGTTTATTTTGGGGGTTATTTTCTCCTTTTCTGCTTGATTTTTTCAGCTAATTCTGGAATTTCCACCCTTCCTTGGAGTGGTGTGGCTCTTCTCACAGTGCTTGTGTGCAGTGGAGAGGTCTGCGTCAGTGCTGGGCCACTCCCATTGTTGGGTTGGTCACTTTCTGCAAGATTCACTTCATGCATGGTCTAGAGAAGTCCCTGCTTGAGCCGTGGTGGGTGCAGCTGGATTCTGGCATGACTAGCTCTGATTCTCGCACCAGAAGGCAGGGAAGAGGGGAGGGTTCCTCATAGAATCCCCTTTGCTGTTCCTGACCTCTCAGCAGCATCCATCCTTTCTCCTCTGGGCAGCCACCAGGCCATGAAATGCGTCACTGTCATCACCAAGGTTTAGCTAGGAACACCTTTTCCTGAGGATGAGGCACAGTAGCCACCAGCCCCATTTGCTGGTGCCAAGTACTCAAACACTGTCTGGTGCCTAACAACTGCCTCTTCCCTACAGCCTGTGTGTCAAGCAGAGAAATTTTAGTTGTTCGAGCTCTTTTGGAAGAGGAATACACTCGTCGATCCATGTTATCTTGCCCAAACCTTTAGGAAGACTTTTCGTGCTCCACCTCGATGTTGGCACTGAACCCCTAGGTTTGCTCCCCGGCCTTCCATAAGATAAAGCCTAGCTTTTTCGACCTGCTTCATATGACCACACACCCTTAATAAGTTCTTTTGGAGGTGTTTGCTAAACCAAGATCACAGCAGTGGGACACTCTATGGCATGTTGCATTGACAGTGATTTAATCTCTAGCCCATGTGGCAAGTCTGTTGGCCGCAGTATTGTCAACCCATGGTGAAGCTACCAGGATATTAATGCTGCCTGGTAGGTGGAACTCAAGGTATTTGCTTCACCATCATCCTCCTTGTGCCTCTAGCAGCAAAGGCTGCAGGAGGCAGATGTGGACTATTATGTGGACTCAAGAACAGAGATCAGCAGCTATTGGACTTTGAGGGGGAAACAGACCTATTAATTGGCAGATGCCATGCTTTGCATGGTCACCAAGCAGCATAAGCATGATCACCAGCCTCTTAGTGTAATATTGTGCTCTTATTCCTGTGAAATGAAGCCAAGGTCACAGCTTTCATTGCTGTTTCCCCCTTTATATCTCTATTACCCCAGTGCTCGTAGAAAACAAAAGGCAACATTTCCATTGTCAGTGTACTGGCATCATCTATTTCCTTTTACCCCTATAACCTTGGTTGACACCTCTGTGAGTGTTGTTGTCCCTCCTCTGTTTTGTTATACCCCTGGTCCTTTCCTCTTGACATTCAGCTAGGTCATTTCAGCAGTGCTTGGTCTTCTGTCCTGTGGGCCACACTGATTTTGGAGGTTGGCAATGAGAGCCAGCCAGTGTGGTTTGGCATGCTGATAGCTACTCACTCACTCCAGCTCTGTTTGAAGAGAAGGGGGTTGCTGGACTCAAGGGAGCTCCAGCCATCTCTTCTGGCTCAAACAGAAGGCTCCACAGTGGTTGTTCTCTGAAACCCAAACTGAAATGGAAATGGCAGGCAATCTTGGGCTGGACGTGTCAGATTTCCTTTATCTGAAAATTTTGCATTGTTGACTTTTGGCAACCACACTCTGGCGTTTCACCAAGGGCATCTTTGCATAAACCTCTGAATTTGCAAAATGCATATTTTTGGATTGCCACAGGAGTGTTTCATGTTTTTATATTCTGTGTGAAGTCAGTACAGGTCCGTTAGTACTTCTGGATGACGCTCCTTGAGTTGTCAGCGGTAGCCAGGGCTTTTATAGTACTGTGCACATGCTCATTGGTTTTCTGGGGTATGGGTCTGGGAAGGGAAGATTAGGCTCAGAGGGGCCCAGAACAGCAGCTCATCCTTTTCCTTGGTCTTAGTATGGACATGAGTATGCTCCAGTCTCTGGTCAATCTACTGGAATCACAGGCAATCCAAGTCCATTTCTGGGTCAGTGCTTGAATCAGCTGGCGAAAGCCTTGCTCCTTCAGAATTGCTGTGCTGCCTTTGAACCCCTCCTGGCTTGACATGGGCTTGTGCTGTGGTAGGGGTTGGAGTCAGCATGGCTCTCCCAGGCCACATAGCACCCGGAGCCTGTGTCATCCTCTGTGCCAGCCTTGGCCTCCAGCAGTTCCACTTGTGGGTTCCTCCCTTTCATTTTCCACGGCTGGCTCACTCCGTAGACAAGTGTGATCTCAAGCAGTCACATGCTGTAATATGGCAGCTCTCCATGCATGCCTCTGCAAGCACAGCTAATTCACCTCGACCATTGGGAGTGGAAGTCCCCTGACTGGGGTAGGATGTCCTCTTTGAGAGCCCGCAAGCTTGCTGGAAAAAAAAATGTTTGGATGGCAGGGTGACAGAGTTCAGAGCCATCAAGAAATCCCATCCAAGGGGTTTGATTCCACAGAGCAGAGGAGTTGCTCCATCCCTGAATGCTAAATGACTTCTTAATTTTTATATCTACTGCGTTAAAGTTTCCATAGAGTCCCTGAGATGGTTTTTCTTGCAGTGAAACATGGATGCATCTCTTTTGGAGATTATCCTGATAGATAACTGAATGTTTCAGAGCTTGTTATCCAATATGCAAAATCAGATGTGTTTTTATTGGCTCTTTTTAACTTAAGCTGTGTTTGCAGCTCTCTGCAGAGCAGACACTCGGAGTTTTGTTGGTATTCATTGAGCATAACTGAACTACCAGAGCACCAAGAAGAGGTGCTGTGTTTGGTAGAGCTGTGTTAAATCTCTGGTAGTCTCAAGGACCACAGGGCTAATTTCCAGGTAATGATTGGCACTTGGTGTCCTGTTTCAAGGCCCCCATGGTGGAGATGATCATGGGGGCCTTCAATACCAGAAAGAAGAGGGTTTTACAAGAGCTGGATTTTTTCGAGGTATGATGGGCTGCCATCTGCCACCCATTTTCATTGCTCCTCATTAATTTTATTTTGTTTATAGATTAAACAATCTATAGGGGGAATTATAGATTAAACAGTCTGAGGGGGAATAAGTGTTCCCAGGCAGGGTCAGGGTCCCCAGTTCCATGTGCTTATGGCTCCCAGTTTTAGAGTATCAGCAGGTACCTGGGAGCCCAGAAGCTCCCGTGGCTGGTCAGTCACCTGATTGAAGCTGGCACATTGTAACGGGAACAACATCTTGCAGCTTTTAGATGTTTTTATTATATTTCTATTCCTGACTAAATGCATTTTAGAGGCATTCAGGTTCCAATTCTTAGGGGTTTTTATGTTAGAAAATTGTACTCATCCCCTATTATTTTCTACTCAAAATGTATGTGTTTTAAAATATGAATAATCAAATACATAGGTAGCCTTCCAACCTGAATGGCAAAAAAGTCCAGCTACATTTGATATAAAAGTTACACTAAGTTGCAAAATTAACTTTGTTTTAGTGGTCACTAGGAAATGAAAACCTGGGCATCTTTGAGAAAATAGCTGATGCAGAAATGCAAAACAAAGGGAGTTTAAAATTAAATATTTTAATTGGTTTGTCCTAATACATTATTTAAGCCTGAATATAAATCTTCCTAGCATGAGTTTGTTGAATCAAACAAGGATCTATCAATTGTGGATTTACCAAAATAAATCACAATTAAAACCAAATTATGATATCTGATCGAGATTGTAATTTATCATTTCTACAAATATTTGATTTGATGGGAACCAAACTGGTGCTGTCATTTCCAAAAACCAATCCTCATAATTTATTTTGTGGTCTTATAAAGTTTCCTTTGCTTGCTTCTTTAGTGGTGTCCCAAATTATAACTCTTTTCAATGGTCAACCTATCTTGGCTTGAATTTTCCCATGCCTGAAGTCCACAATGCTGATTTAGCAGAACTAAAACTTTGAAGATATTTCCTTTTCTCTGTGCTGTTTATTATATCCTTTGCTTTGCGTGTAAACCGAGCTTTGAAGCTTAGGTCAACAAGAAACCACCATTGTGGCCAGGCTGGCTCGTGGGAAGCAGCACTCAAGTGGTTCCAGTTTGTAGCTCTCCTGGGTCTGAGATGCTTCCCACAGGTCAGGCTGGCAGCTTGTGGGGTTTGAAATTGAAATAGATACCTCTCAAATAACACACCCCCTCAGCAGTGTTTTTACCTGGTCACTGGTGGTAGTTACTCTAGGCTCTAGGTTACTCTAGGAATTACAATTCCCCCACTTGAAAATACTCTGGGCTGGTCCTTTAAGGAGAATTATGATGGGTTTAATGCTTACTGGGACCCTTCAGGTTGGAGGCATCAGCTACAAAGAGAACATGAAATAATATTTTGCATTTTTTTTGTTTTGCTTTGTAAAGTTAAACAAGTGCTACAAGAAGTTTCTGTGCTTGTTTATTCACTTTCTTAAGACTTTGGAATCCAGATCTATAAATACAGACTGACTTAATGTTTACAATTATGCTCACTCTGACTTGAATTATTTGTGCTACTTGTTAAAAAATAAAAAGTAAAAAAAAAAAAAGGTATTAAGATATATAATCTGCAGGAAAAGATTAATGTATTTGTTGTTAAAATATATTGCTTTTGTCCATAAGGGAAAGGCACTGTGAAAGTCTTAGCCTCTCAGTTTTCTAGAAACTGGAAGCCTGTTTGCCGGCTATTACAGAAGCTAAAGGAAAGACATCCCAACCAGACTTAAAAGATGTAGCTTTTCATAAAGGTTGCAGCTGTATCAAAGACTTAATTGTAGTTGGTTATCAACCTTAAATAAAGAATCAGCATTTCTTAAAAATAATCATGGCCCAATATATATACCCTTCTTTTTTTGTTGGGGAGCATTTTAATGTCATTTTTTCATTGCAGATTTGTAGTTGGAGTTTTGCTCTAATTCTTTTTGGAGGATGATGTAGGCTTGCTAATCCATGTGAGTTTTCTTAAAAAATGTAAAACACTTTTCAGTTTTACTAAGTAACGCCTGCAGATGTGCAGCTGAATTTAACCAATACAGAAAACTTTTGACTTCTTGTTAGGAAATACCCTTTATTCAAACTTGAAAAAATAGATGAGAAGAGGATTATGTTTCCATGTGTGTGTTTACAAATCTGAATTGGTTTGTTTTTCTCAAATGTTCAGGATGCAGAAAATTTACAGATTTAATTTTATTTAGTTGGAATATCATTACATGCATTTTAGTGACTCAGAATGGAGTAAAACCTAGCAGATAAATTTATAAACCATAAATGTGTCCAAATAAATTTTTGTCTGCTGGGTTTTTAACTGTGACAATGCAGTTTTGATTTTAATTCCTTTTTGTTGAATACGATAGCTTAATTGCATTATATAGTCTTAAAGCAAATGTTTTATATAAAGCTAAACTGAGTACTTTTAGGCAAACGTTTTGCCTTGACTTCTGTTCAAAAATTGTTTCCCACTTAAAGGAAAGCAGTTGAAGGAATCTGGAATGGGTAATTTAGGCTGAACTGTTGAAAGTGAAGTTGTTTGATTAGGCATCGATCCAGTCAAAACTCGTGCACATCTTTAACTTTCTGCAGTCTGTGTAGCCTGTGGGACCTCTACTGACATGGCTAAAGTAGCAGGCATGTAACATCATTCCCAAATTGTATGTACATACCCTACCGTCACATGAACTTGAATTAAAAGTGTGTGCTCGCAAACAGAAGATCTGGGACTCCTCAGAGATTACCTGATCTCACCAAAACGCCCAGCTGACAGTCAAAAATGAGATTTCCTTTCTTGTCTNAAGGGAAGGTTTTGTTGCTTTTAATACGAGCTTCATTGGATTGGTTTGTCTCTCTGGTGCAGTCGTGACGCAGTGTTGTGTTTTATCAGTGCCCACCCCCAGCAGAATTCTTTGCTTAAGAGGAGGCAGATTTTCACCTACTGAATAAGAATCTGGACTCGCATTGATGCTTCTCAGTGTTGTCTTGTGTGCTCTCCTGTGCCGGAGTGAATTTTATCCCCGGACTGCCTGGTGTAAGTTATAGCCCTCTTTCTACCCTCTGAAAGTTTGCATGTTCAGATGTGACTGTGCTGAATGATAGGATGTCTATTTTAGACTTCAGCCTGTATTTCCAATCAGGAGGGAAGGTTGCTAGAAGAACTTAGCTTCTTTTTCTTTTGAAACGACTTTTAAATACTGGATGAGTTTTAAAGACTTCTCTGCATGGTTTTCTTTTATAAAACATGTTTTCTGTAACCATGAACACTTGTTTTCTCTGAATGGATTTTGAAAATCTGTAGTATTGAGTCATAAAAACTACTTGCCTGTTAGAAAGGTTTTGTTCAGTCACTGAAGGATCAAATTGTCCTTTAGTTATGGAAAAAGATATTATCAGCAAGTGCATGAGAACTTGTTGATACTTCACCTTTCTTACTAGTTTGTGGAATTGCTTAAAGTGACTGCTGTCTGTATTTTTAGGGAATGTTTTCAGCAACAAAATTTCATGCTAGATATTTTATATCCAGTTTTGACCTTTCAGTGGTGGCAACAAAAGGTTCATAGGGACTAAGAAAAGGAAGCATCCTCTGGAAGTTTTGGGAGCTGACAGCCAGTCCCTCTCTGCAATGTTAAACTGGATGGGAATCCTTGGAAAGCTATCAACTTCAGTCTTGTTTCCATATCAAGTAGCAGCATGAAGTATGCTTAAACATGTTGTGAATGTGTTAAAATAGGAACTGATTGATACAAAACCTGCTTCTGATGTGGTAATTGATTTTTTTTGTAGTAAGTTTGGGAGTGCTTTTTGTGTACTGGGGCATTAAACTTGCATAATGTTTGGCCTTGTGACAAGTCCTGTGCATGTAACTTAGAGCCATATAGGGATGTTCTCAGTCTTGAACCACTTGATTCAATACCACCTTTCGTATCATGAATGTAGCATTAGTAATTTAAAGTAAATAATTGTGAGTCTTGTGGCCTGAGCATGAACTGGAAATGATAAGGACTATTGATATGAATGATATTAGTAGCTCTGGTTATCAGTCAGGCTTGGTTTCTGTGCAGTGCTGTGTTTTGTACCCATAGACTGGAACGCCAGATCTGGCCTGGGTTTATACACATAGGTGGGAACCTGACAGATCGGTTTTATATAAAAAGCAACATACAGAAATAGAGAGGATATGGACTAACCTCCCAGAAGCTGCTGTCTGGTAAGCATTTTAGACAGACTTTTCCGCCGCTGGTAACTAGAAGTGAACCTGCCTGTCAGTGCAAATTCAGTGCTGCTGTCAATCATCAAACGTCTACTGGTTTCAACACGGCAGAGGAAAAGAAATTGACCTCCCTTATCTGCCTTGCCATAATGCAAAGTGGAGCAGTCATAAAAATTATTTTGGGAAATGCTACACTAGCTGCTGTCCTTTGATTTTTGTTCATACTTGGGCAACAACAAATCAGTTAAAACTGGTATGTCGCAGAATCTCTGTCCCATCCAGAGCAGATGAAAATTTTTTTCTGTAGCATGGGGCAACTTCTGAGAGTAGGAGGGCAGCATGATTTATATATGGTGTGAGCTGCATACCTTTCAGTGCTTTAGGTTCTTCCCTAATTTTTGGTGAAGTGAAGATTAAAAGACATTTATGGGATCTCTGTTCCTTTATGTCACACAGTTGGATTGTTGAAGGGTAATGCACTCTGATTGCTTCCCTAGAATTTGAACTTAGTGCTGAGCTTTTATTTATCCATTCATTCCTGCTGTTAAATACTTCTCTGTTCTCCTTAGCAGCAATTTGTTTAGTAAAAACAAAAATACCCAAAGCCTGACTGACATCTCTGATTTTCAAATTTAGTAGTTTTTTTTTTTTTTGCACTAAAACTTGTCTAGGCTTAGTAGTGTACTGTGAATAGCTTCCAGGAGACCTGTCTTAGTAAATGTCTATGTATAAACATGTCCTAAAATGATCTCATGACAACCACGGGATTCTAACTTTTTCCTGAGGATTCACTTGTCATTGTGCATAAATCGAGGTGCTTTTTTACCTAGGTTTTGTTCTCATCTCTCCCTTAGGAAAGAAATAGCATTCTGTGTTGACAGAGTTATAATAAGCTGTTTAGTTAACAATAAAATACAGTCCGAGGGAGGTGTCTGGATCATCTGCCAGTGAGGCAGAGGGACGTGCTTAGCATTTCCAAAAATCAAATTTTTCTCCTTAAGGTGCAAGTTTCTAAGTCTGCTTGAAAGGCTTCAACTCGAACCTCGTAAGTATGGTACACTGGCTGTGGACCATAAGAAAACTCTGTTAAGCTAAAAAACTTGCCTTAATGCAGAATTAGCTTCTTGCAGCTTGAAATGTCATCTCTACGCGTTTCTCTCCACTCTAAAGCCATCAGAGATGCATGCTCCAGCTTCAGGTCCTGCAGCTCCCTGGTCCTAACACAATTCCTCTGCCCTGCTCATGGCCAGGTGTGAGTTTGCATCATGGCAGAACAGTTTGGGCTGGTTCAGGAAGAGTTATCCTAGACAGGAAAATGTACTTTTCCATCCGGAGTCTGCAGGGGTAGCATAGCACACCAGACTGCGGAGGCAGTATCGGTCCCAGAGGTAAATGGGAGGATCTCCCAGCCTCCAGCAGGTCAGGTTGAATTGCATTTGGGTTGCATAGAAGGCACATTGATGAAATGTAAGACCAGGAGAGATGCAGGCTGTTGACTTCCAGGTGTCACACATGGAGCAGATCACCTGCCATTCCCTACTGCACGGTGTTTTTTCCAGTTTCTTTTTCATCCTGGTAACAACATGAAATACCAAAGACTGTTGGGTTACATTAGGTGATGAGGGGCATAGCTCTGCATGTGTGAGCATGCCAAATGTATTTTGGGCTCCAGAAAGAAGCATGCTACAAGATTTAGTCTGTATTTAGTCACTGGCCTGTTTTGCAGGATATTTTGAATTTCTGAAAACTTTCTCAGCAAAGATCTGCCTTTTTTTGTCTTTCTTTTTTTATAAGCATTTTATAAGCACTTATAAGCATTTAACATCTCTTACTGTTTCTTAAGATTGAAAGTAGCAACACCTAGCCATTCAAAGGCAGCCTGCATGTTAATTTTTAAATTTGTGTTTATTCCTTTTTTCCTTTTGATTTCCATCATGTTAAAGACACAGCTTGGCCGCTTCTGGGCTGTTGCGTATGCCAACACAGTGGATGCCAACACAGTGGACATCAAGCTGGGCCTCTCAAGTTTTGGAGGAAGCTCTATTTTGAACCATCACCTTGCCTAAAATGACAGGAGGGGTGACTTCTTACTTAAGACATCCTTTTCTCCTGAGGCCATATATCCTATTTCACAGGGAGGGAGTTTATGTATCTGCCTCTCTGAGCCCTTTGCCAAAAGCCCTCCTGGCAGTCTCTTGGAGACTCTGGCCTTCATGAGGCGATTTAGGAGCGCATATACATACACTTGAAGTCCTAATTTCTTTGGGACCATCTGGAGGAGGTCACCCCACCCTCTCCCAGGGAAGTTAATAGAAGCAACCTTGTGACTTAGTGGTTTATTTTGGAAACTGCAGGAACTCGCTGTGGCTGGAGGAGCCAGATTTGGCAAACATTGTCCCATGAATTCTGTTGTGGTGGGGGGACATCACAATTGCCCTGCTCTTTCTCTCAGTCCCAGGAATAGGGTCACCACAATAAATTGGTAGGTTGATTGATAAGTGGAGAAAACAGATCTCTATTGGGAATAAGAGTGTGCTTTTATCTAGCTGGTCCAAAAGAAGTGGGTCTAGTATAATCACAGTCTCTGGATGCATGCATGGACCTCAGTCAGCTTTGCCCATTTTCAGGAGAAGAAAGTGGGGCACTGAGGCAAACTTGGCAAAGGTACTGTGGAAATGCATGCAGGATGAAGAATTTAATCCTTAATCTTTAGGATCAAGGAAGGACCCTGGTCTGGTACTTCATCTCCTAGCAAAAATCTGACATGCATAATAGAAATTTTATAACAAATGCCTTTAGTGGGGTTTTGTCTTCATTCACAGGCAAACAAGTGCTAACTTCTAGTTTCTTCCAAATATTAACCTTTTCTGTTTCTGTCAAGCCGTTTTCCACTCAGTGGGCTGAGTGCTCATGAATTATAAAAAAGCAACAAGTCTTGAAACAGAAAACATGCTTTGGTGCTTCGTTTTCTCATGTTATGTCATAGTATAAAAATCCTTATACAAATGTTTTTAGCCATTAAGGCCTTCTGAAATGTTATTGTAGAGTGTAGAATGCATTCAAGGATTGATGTCTGCCCCATGTCTGGAAAAGGCTCGAGCAACAGTTTTTCACCCAGTTTGAAACCTGTAGAAAAAAAGAGGGACATCTTTTTTGCTGAATATGTGCATGTAGAGAAAGCATCAATCCTTGACCTCAGTTTAAGGGTTTTCTAGGAAACACTTATGGATAGATGTTTTATTTTCTTCATTGTTCTCAAGGATCCAGCACCTCACGACTATGCAAAATCTCTTTTAATTTTTTAATTTTGCTATAATTTCAGGGGTTTCAGGACCCTTCCTCTTTGCTACCGCAGAACCCAAATTGCGTTTGGGTCATTGAACGAAATAAAGCATGATCTTGAAGCTGTGCATGTGGGAATATTGTATGAAATTGAAATGACTGTGGGGAAATAGAGAGTGAGTGGGAAGTGGGCTCAAGGCTTTAATCTGACGTCCTACAAGTGGTTCCTAAATGAGGTGGTGTTGACTGATGGCTATTTACTGCTAAATATTCCTTTAACCCCTTGCCACAGGACCAGAGGATGTCTTTGTGGTGGCCACTAACAGCAGAGAATTAGCCCTTGGAGGAGGCAGGTAGTTTGGGAAGATTTTCTTCTAGCTTTTGACCAGCTACATGTCACTTTGGGTTTTATTGCCCTGTTTAACAGTCTTTTGGATGATGAAGGGATTTTTTTGAACTCCCTTTCTTTTGTGTCCGTTTTTTGCTTTGAAAGAGCTTATTCTTTTATCAGACTAAGAAAGATGTAATTCAAAAGGCAGTCATAAAACTGAAACTGTCAAAATAAATACTCAAAGATATCTGTGACAATAGTTTGAATATAATAACTTAATAATTGGTAACTATCTATAGGAAAAACCAGAGTTCAGTGTTTTCGTTGCACCTTGTTCGTAGACTACTCTAACCCAGTAGGGATACATGGAAATATTGAAATTATTGTGCTGTTTCAGTGACTGAAAAGCTGTAAGAAAATTGTATTCTTACTGCATGGGATATGATAACAACAGATGAATATTAATGTTCTTTAGAGTATTTTCAGTGGTGTTTCTAGACAGATATACATATAAAATCCTTTTTCAGAGGAGTATATCCATGGCTGCAGCTGATAAAATGTTGAGAGCTCTGCTGAGGTCAGTGGAGCTAGGTGTTAATATATCATCTAGGAGTCAGGCTGTATGGTATGGTCTATGTACTCTATGTCTTATATTCACTGGGTGCAAAAAACCAAGAGGGATCATCCTGCTACAAAGAGGGCTTATTGCTCTGCTTGGTAAATTCAACACAAACAAAATTCTCAAACATTCTAAATCCTTTTAAATTGCTCAAAAGATTTTCTTGGTCTGTGATATTGTAAGAAACATATTGCTTTGGAGGTGACCTAATTTGAATCTTTTCTGAATTGCTTTATGATTAGAACAGTCACATGCTGGGGTAGGACCCCATTAGTGGGTTTAAATCATCTGTTTACTTCTGAAAACGCGCATTGTTATGAGCTCTACTGACTATTCCCCTCCTTTTTTTTTTTTTTTCTAACTTTCTTTTCTTTTTTTCTTTTATCTTTTTTTTTCCCCTCTGTTGCAGGACAGAACATCGCAGTTCTACCGGTTTGGAAGCAAAATATGGAATGTGTTTCACTGCTGACCGAAGGCAGCCAAATGAACAGTATTTATAGTAGTTCGAAAATCAGCAGTTAGCAGTTTCTTCACATTCTAACACTACCCAGCACTTTCCAGAGAGAACTCATTGTTTACAAGAAATCTGCTTTCCAAATCCGTTGCGGTGCCCTCCAGCCTTGACTATTAACTATTTGCAAAGGGGAAGCTGATCTACACTTTGGGGAAAGATGGCAATGGATGAGTACCTGTGGATGGTCATTGTGGGTTTTATCATTGCTTTTATTTTAGCTTTCTCGGTTGGTGCGAATGATGTTGCTAATTCTTTTGGAACGGCTGTGGGCTCTGGTGTTGTTACTTTACGCCAGGCTTGCATTTTGGCTTCGGTTTTCGAAACCACTGGCTCAGTACTGCTGGGAGCAAAAGTAGGAGAAACAATCCGGAAAGGTATCATTGACGTTAACCTGTACAACAACACTGTCCCACTGCTGATGGCGGGAGAAGTGAGTGCAATGGTTGGTAAGTAATACTTTCCTATTTCAAGTAATGTTTGTTCTGTATTTGTCGCCCTGTTCATTGTGAGCATTGTTCATTAAGTCTTCCCATCTTCCGGACCTGCACATCTGTTTTTTTGTGAATGCAGGGGCCTGCACTCCTTTTTAAGTCTCCTGTTTTTTTTTTTAACTGCTTCTAATAATTTACAATTTTCAACGGTTCAGACATTTAACTAATAAATGAAAAGAAATGTTTAACACAATGGATCCTATATATGTATAAGATACTGGAAAAAATGATTTTGGAGATTTTTGTGATGGGAAACTGAAAAGCCTAGCATTTCTGTCTGTACAGAAGATCCTACAGAATCAGCAGTTTGCAATGAGTGTGTATGAGAAGGAATCCTTTTTCTAAAAGTTACAGAAAATCCAGATGCTTTTGTGTAAACTGATTGTCTGGCTGAGTGATTGCAATTAGTCCTTCCCACGGCAAAACTAAGGGAGCAGTAAATATAATCACACATTTAAGGTCTTTTTAGTTTTTCTGACCCAAAAGGCAGCAGGTTAGTGTACTTTACAGTCTGCCCCCTTGCTTGTGTTTGTCGTTAACTAAATCTCTGCTCAGAACAAACAGCATATTCTGAGGTAAGGAACATTAAGCCACGGTATTTATTCTTTGTTTATGTGCAAGAGGCTTTGTGGGCTTTTAGAGAGCTCCCTCAAGGAGCAGACCTGCTTTTAAAGGGCAGGAGGCAGCAGGGAGGAAACCCTTGATCTGTGGAGAGGCATCCTCGGCAAGGGGCCGGCCCTCCCACCTCAGGTTGGCAGGTTGGTGGTATCCCGTGACAGGCTAGGGTGATTTACAGAGGCATTGCAGAATCCTCTGCTTGACAGGGATGTTCCTCTTAAAGCTTTTCCTCCTTAAACCTACTTAAACCTGACCTAAATATTATTTCCACCTGTCCCTTCTAACCTGCTCACACTTTTTATGCAAGACCTTCACAGGAGATAGGTGAGTCTGTGCAGAGATTTACTACATGTGGTTATTTTCTTGTTTCCTTTCAGAAAAGGGACAACTGAGTGCCTTAAAAAATATTTTATTTTTGTGGATCAAAATGGACATTGACTCAGTTTCTGGAGTTGTCAGAGGTGGCATTGTGTTCCTGAGAGTATGGAGGTAGTTCCCTTGGTTCTTTGGCTGCTTCTGAGCCCACTGAAGACTGGCCACTTTTCCTCGACTAAGGGAAAGAGGGGTTGGTTACCAAGGAATCGCTGGGACAGCAGGCACTTCCACAGATGGTCCCACCTTAAACCACCTCAGATGTTCTTGCCCCTCTCCATCCTATCAGTTCCTCTTTCGTGATACCTTGCAAGGTCAGCTGTGGGTGTCTGGTCTTTCCCTCAAGGTGTAGGGTGGCTTTTTAGCACCATTCCACTTGCAACTTTTATCCTTGTTCTTGCTGAGACGGCTCTGTCTTTTCTCGTGGGTGTGAGCCAGGAGCACTGCACACTGTCTGAAGTGTAAGTGACCTGCATGCTTTTGATTTCCATTGAGGGAAAGGTCCGTTTCCTTTTCTGTATCTATTTCTGCTATCCTGATCATGGCAGAGCAAAGTTTTAAGTCTCAGATACCCCCTGCAGAGGCAACTGGCCAGAAGCTCAAGGAAAACAACTTATTTGCATGCGTATTTACATAAGCCTGTGTGAACTTCATGACCAGTTGCATTCCCTTCCTCCAGGAGAGGCACTGAGAAGAAATTCCACTTTATAAGTCTCAGAATTAATCACGAATTGCAAAATGCAGATTTCAATTTTTTTTTCCTCAAATCTGTCTCCAGCTTTTCTCTGGAGGTATGACATTTTTTTCTGTTTTTGCTGAGCTTTCTTGGATGTTTTCTTTTCCTCTTTCTGTTTTTGCTCTGCATTTTCCCCCACCCTATTCTCTCATGCCTCATGATCATGTTTTTGCAAATGGATTTAGCTTCTGAATTTCAATGAGGCTTAAATGAGTCAACAGTCTGGGAGAGACCAAAAGTCACTGTATCCTCTTTCCAGATGTTGGTGGAAGATCCTTTGATGCTTGCAGCAAACAGCAGATGTAATTTTCAGGTCAACCTTCTCTCCTAAGAGAAAAGGAAGCAGGAAGTAATGGGATTAAAATTTTAAAATGTAGCATTTTGTAGTAATTTGTATCACATTAAAATGTTGTTTATTAGGCAAATGAGAAGTTAAGGACTGTTGCTCCTGGGGATAAATTACAGAACTTGCCCAGCATTAAATAATTGTCAGGTTGTTGTCAGGACTTGCCTGTGTGTTGTTCTAGAGGTTCTGGTGCAAGCTGAAGTCAGCAGCGGATGTGACTGAGGAGATGCCACCAACACAGAGGACATCCCAACCAGGATTAGTAGAGCCAAGTACTAATCTAGTCCTTCGGGTGATGTGATGTTTGATGGGGGCTCATGGCTGGCACGGAGGCTCAGGAGGATGGATGAGGTGCCCTCAGCAGCAGGGGAGCATGAATTGCATCCTGGCTAACACTGGTGCAGGCAACTCCTGGCCAGGGCAGTTTGCATCCAGCCCTCTGTCTTTAGGGGACATTAACTGAGAGGAAAAGGTATGGGCCGTGGTGTCAGAAGGCATGAAGGGTCTGAATTTGAGACTCTGTTATGGGCCTAGTGAGCCTCCTGCTTCCTAAGTTAGTTTTGCAAGGGTAAAAATTGAGAACAATACATTTTATGTTAAAGAGGAGTTAAAAGATTTGATGTAGATAGTTAAAGCACTGCAAGTCCCAAAGTTCTGCTCTGGCTTCCTTTGTATTTTTTCTGTTCCCTAATGTGCTTCCTTAAACTTCTTTAGATTATGCACTGTCCTTTTCAGACCATCCATTGGTCCTCCACCACCTTTTTCTTTCTCTGCTGTTTGGTTTCACTTGAGCAATCTGGTCTAGTGGAAGGTGTCCCTGCCCAGTGCATGGGGTTTGGAATTAGATGATGTTTTAAGGTCCCTTCCAACACAAACCACTCTGTGATTCTGTGAAGTTAAATAAACAAGAAATAGTTCCATACTCCTTCTATTTCCCCTGACAATAAACCTCCAATCCTCACCAGACATTTCCAGTGCAGCTGTGACATTTTGCCTGCTTTTATACTGAGTATTTTGTGATTACATATCTATGGGTAGCTTATCTTTTTATTTGACTTCTTTCAGATGTAACCATCTGATTTCTCCTTTTCCTGACTTCCATTTGCTGGTCTCTAAGTTCATGTCAAAGGTTTCAAAGTGTTTTTATTTTTATTTTATTCCAGAGGAAAAGAAGCCAAAAAATTAAAGAGCAGGTGTTCCTTGATTGATCTGGAATTTCCACTAGCAAAAGAAGTAAAGTTGTTTTGGGATAGTAAGCCAGGAGAGATCAGTTTTACAAACTGGTTGATTTCCAAATGTAGCCACATATGATACCAGCAAATCACCATTTGCAGATGGCTCTGTTTCAAGACCTTCAAACCATATTCTCATGTTGGAATTAAAGATGGAGGTTGAAACTTCGGGTAATCTGCCAGTGTATGTTCAATGACCTTGCTTTATCACCAATATCTGTTGCAGATCTCTTAAGAGAGGTGGCATGAGCCAGAAAATTCAGAATCTCTTATGGCAGTCTGATTGCTGCCATTGGTGACTCAATACATGAAGATTTAGTCTTAAGGCCATGAAGTGTTACAATGAAGAAGAGATCTTTGTAAGAATTCTCTAGTATTAGGGGAGGTCCACAGAAAGCTTGTGTCACTCTCAAAAGTATTTTGTTGTCCTGAAGTTAGTGCCTCTTCAAGAGGAGCAGGGATCATGTGTCTTTGTAAAGTGAAAAGGAGTTGGAGCATGGAGCTGCGTGCTTGAGAGCTTAGTGGCCAACTGTGTCTCATCTAACCCCTGAAACAGGTGCTTGGGTTATTTTTTTTCCCCCTGCACTCTTGGCCAGCATCCTTCCTGGATGTCTTATTGGAACACCAGATGTTGCATTTACTTTATAGACCATTAACCACTGCCCCTTAGTTAGTTAGGAGAACTCATTTCCTTATGCCAGGGATATCTTTGGCTTCTCCATGACTATCAGCAGTCTTGAATTTTTCCAGTGCAGCAATGACCTGCAGATGAAGGCAGTGAGAGAGTCCTTATTCTTTCCTCAGTCCCTTTCTCCTATAGAGGACTGGATGGCTGTGTATCACTGAGATGAAGCGTAAAGTCTCTCTGTTCCACAATTTTAACCTTTCTCTAGTAGTATCCAAGTTTAGGAGCACGTGTAGTTCACTGGTGAAATGGTGAGTGCCTCCTCACACTGATCACCTGGAGGCTTCCAGGGTCAGCTCTCAAGAAGAGACATTTTCCAAGCTTGATGTACACTGGGAGCAGTTTGTGTATTTAATCAGACAGGCTGTAAATACTAAAACAGAACTGTTGTGAATTATAGAGAGCTGTTAGTCATAAACAGCAATAAGTAAGATGTGGCATTCAAAGCTGCTATTAAACTGTCTTAATATCTGCTTCTAGAGACAGAACAGGAACAAAACTCTCTTTAGAAGATCTCTCTTATGCATGAGGAGTGTAGGCAGCACTTCTAAAAGAATGTGGGCACATGGCAAAGAATTTCTGTGTTACATTATTGTCGTTGTTGTTGTTTATTACCATATGGTTCATTTGTTTCTAGGTTCTGCTGTTTGGCAGCTAATTGCATCGTTCTTGAAACTCCCGATATCAGGGACCCATTGCATTGTAGGTGCTACAATTGGATTTTCACTGGTGGCAATTGGCACACAGGGTGTCCAGTGGATGCAGCTTGTCAAGATTGGTAAGTGCTGTCTCCTTTTATGTGTGAGGATATGTGAAATAGTGTGTGCTGCCTGCAAAAAACATGCCCAGAAATCTGCTTTGTGCTGATAGCGCTCCCCCATTAATTTATTTTCCATCCAAGTTGTGTCATTCAGAAAATGCACTGGTGCCATGTTCATTGGTGGCTGCAGTGTGTCTCCAGTGGAGAAAGGAGTGAGACAAAAATTGTACTTCCCCAGTGGTAAGCTGGGGACACATTGTCTCCCTCAAGAAACATGCTTCAAGGTGACATTCCTCCTCTTCTAATTCTTTTTGTGGCAGCTCATACTACCCTGTTCTTGTTCTCAACAATGTGAATGCTATCATGTGAATGCCCACAATCATGTTTCTCCACCCACCACCTTCAGGGCATACAGCACATTTAACTCACAGCCTCCCATTGCCAAGATATGCCAAGTGGCACATCCAAGCAGGGATGTGATGGAGTGTTTTGTTATAGTTTTGGAAGCCTTTTGAATTTGAGGTGCAGCCTAAAGTCTCTATTAAAAGGGTTTCATGCTGGAGGCATGGTAATACATTAGAACTATAGCAATGCATGTATTTTTTTAAATTCTGTCAATAGTAAAAAACTTTCAGTGACAGCAGAATCAATCTGTTAACCATGCTGCAAACAATAAATCACTGTGGATGAGATTTCCAGAGTGCTGCCCTAATCCGGTTCTATTGAAATCAGTGGGAGCTTTGCCACCTACTGCAGTTAAATCAGTCCTGGACACTTGCAGTGCTGGCCTGCAAAAAATGTACACGCATCATACATTACAGTTGATGCTTCTGTGGCATTTTGGAACTCGAGACCTAACCTGGGAGCAGCATGGCATCCTGCTAGATGCAATTGCTTTCCACTTGCTTGCAACATTCCTGGTCATGGTGATTAGGAAATCACAGTGCTTTTTTGATCTACTCTGATTCAAACTGCAAGAAACTTTCCTGATGAGTTTGATTGCTGAACTTGCAAAATTAGCAGGAAATGCTTTGGCTGTTGTTTCTAATGGTGCCTAGAATTACTTTGACTTTCATGGGTGTTGGTGGACATGGAGTTGCACCAGTTGTGAGTAAATATACTGAACATCCATTCCAGTTGTACAAGAGCTGTTTTAAGTTTATTGCTCATCAACAGTGTATGTAACTATTATGCAAGAATGCTGTTTGTTTTAAATTTCATTCTTTCCTCCACACAGTTGCCTCTTGGTTTATTTCCCCACTGTTGTCTGGCTTGATGTCTGGAATCCTCTTTGTGCTGATCAGATTCTTCATTTTAAACAAGGTAAAGAAATCTCACTGTTATAATGAGTGCTTAGTATGAAGGTTGTGTTTTAGCCTCCCATTTGAGTGCTGGTATTTCCAGAGTTGAAACTTTGTGATTTCTTTTTGGACAGGAGACCTACTATTTTTTTAATAGCCATTTGAGTTATACTTGCTCTTAGCAGTTCTGAAAGCTCATGGTAAGTAATTTGACGAATATTTGAGGCTTAGAAGGTGCTATGTGATAATTAATATTGTATATTCTGTTTGGTCAGAGGATGGTACATTGGGGCTGTTTCTATATTGGTACAAGCTTGCTGGCATTGACTTAGCCTCACAGTAGCTGTTCTGACTGTAATTTAAACAGAACAGTCCTCCCTTGGAGATACTCTAATTGGTATTTTTAGGTTGGGAAATTTAAAGCCTTGGTTTTCCAGCACATCAGACATTAGAAGATGGACATCTACCTATTTTGTAGGTTCTCAAGAAACCTGAATCGATAGGTTTTAGTGACTTGAGGTAACATCAATCCATGTATCTCCAGTGCAAAAGATGACTTGCCTGTGACCCAGCATGAACTGGAAACATGAACACTTTTATCTGTCTTTTCCATTTCTTTCGCACCATTCAACTTGCTAAAATGAGGAAGGGCAGAGCATGACAGTGACCTAAAATAAGGGACACTATATTAGCAGTTATACAGGGAACTTAAATAGATGAGGGACTAATTCTTTTGCTATAAATAGCACCACCTGTAACCTCAGCTTCATCGTTCTTTATTTCTGCTCTAAATAAATGTCAGATAAAAACAGATGATAGATTTGATCAGATTCAGCTTTGAACAGAAAATAACTCAAGTTGCATAAAAGATAAGAAGGAGTTCCTCTATTGTATTTAAAGCCTAGCAGCCTAAGGAATTAGCCATCAAAATCATGTGAACTCTGGTATTAAAGCCACATATTTAAGCATTCAAGAGGCAGAAAAAGTTGAAGTTAAGGAAATTGCCTCCCAACTGCTGTCTGTGCCATTCACAAAGCAGTAAGATGTGTAGAGGTTCTGATGTAAGCAAGTAGTGATTTGTGTGCTTGCACAAAAAAAGAGCATTTTACATCTGTGAGTCTGTGGCCTGTTGTAGGGCTACATGCCCTGGTTGGGGGTGTCTGTGAATAGCAGCTGGCCCTGCAAGTACAGCCCATCTGCATCACGTTTGTGGATGGGGGCACAGCACAGGGCGGCCGCAGTCTTTTCGCAGCTCCCTTTTATAGATCATGGCAGCAAGAAATAAAACCACATTAGCCAGCCCTCTGCTTGCCAAGCTCTTTGCAAGCACGTGGAACCCCTCAAAAGGCCAAAGCAGTCCCTCACAAAGGCTTTGTCCATGGCTCACACGGTGCGTTTCCGCTGCGCTGCGCTGTCAGCTGAGTTTCCTTGTGAGTGCCGGGAGCACAAGAGCGCAGTGGGCAGCAGACACGGCACTGTGCCAAACATTGCCTGCTCACTTTGTGTGTGTTACCTGTTTAATACAGCCAGACACTTGGGATTTCAGAAATTTCTGTTAGCTGGCAAGAAGTGGGAGCTTAGGGACATGGCCTTGAGATGGATGCATTGCACTGGTGCTTGTAGCACTGGTCAGAAACATCAAAGCCTTCTCCTGCTTGGCACCCTTCTGTCATGCTAAGTGATAGGGACTCCTTATCTTGAACATGAAATAAATAAGAATACACTTGCAGAAAGAAACCTGCCCCCAGGTCACTCAGCAGCTATCTGGAAAGTATAATGTAAGTCTCTGGTTCCCATTGACAGTGTCAAGCTCCCTCAGAGCACTGGTACTTGCCAGGACCAACATTGTGGATTTGGGTGTAACCAAGCAGGTTGCCATCCTTTCCTCGACATTCAAAAGATCCACTTGCCTGGCACTAACTTGGGAGCATGTGTTTTCCACATGGAGGTTCATGCTGACATGAATCTGGTGTCCAATCCAACTAACATTTCCTTTTTCTCATGATTTCTATGCAGGAAGACCCTGTGCCCAATGGTCTCCATGCACTCCCGGTGTTTTATGCTGCTACCATCGCTATTAACGTGTTTTCCATCATGTACACAGGGGCACCAGGTGAGTGAGCCTGGGAGGCACGGGAGGGAGGCTTCCCACAGTGTGTAAGGATGCTCTGCCAGCATCACCCAAGCACCACAGGGTTGTCTCCTGCATTAGGAGTTAATGAGGGCAAGAGTAAATCATTCACCTCCCCACATCCCCATTTGTGCGTGTGTTTTTGTGACACCCTCCTGATTGCTCTGGTTAGTGGGGAAGAGCATGCAGCTCTGGCTGCAGACGCAGACTGAGATGCAGCTTTGGCTTCATAAATCTGAGCACATGTTGAGTTAATCAAAGGTATTCTAGGTTTGTGCATCAAGGAGTGAAGGTTCAGAGCAGGGTGGGAGAGCAGGTGCTGTCTGCACTCAGTGTAAGGCTGTCACTCCATTGACAGCTGACACTGACAGTTCTGGCACGTCTGACTCCAAGACTGTTATTTAAATTTACTTCTTTATTTCTCTTTAATGATAAGAGTCCCCAAGCCTGCTTCTTCATTGAATGCATCTTCTTTCTTTGGTGTTGTATTTTGACTGCAACTCAGTAGAAGGAAATGAAGTTGAAGGACTTTATATTTTTGTATATTTGTATATTTTATGTGTACTTGCATGTTTGTATTTATTCATATGTATATTTATATTTAAATTTTTATTTTTATATTAGTTGAATTTTTATATTTTTGTATATTTATGTTTGTATATTTATATTATTGTATTTTATGTTTATGTATTTGCATTTATATTTTTATAGTTTACTGAAGTGGTGTACACTTAAACACACACTTCTAGCAAAAGGCTTCAGAACAAAGATGTTCATTAATCTCAACTATGTTGAAGACTCTGGTCATTAAATGTTATCTTTAGGTTAGATTATTGTCCAAGAGCTATGAAGGAAGAGGCCGTTGAAGACAGACTCCTGAACATAGCCCTGAATTAAGAAAGCAGGCTTAGAAAGTGACCTTTTTTTGAATGGAAATATTTCTCTAAAATCCAACACACTAGATGTACCAGATAAATGCAGTTGGTAGACCCTACTCCATAGCATAGCATTACTGGAATTAATAAAAAACTTGAGACAAATTCCCAATTTGAAGGTAACATTCCTCTTAAGTCTTACTGGCTGTGTATCCAAGATGTTTAACAGTAAATCAGCTGTATAACTCACATTTCCTCATTAATTGTACTGCAGAAGTAGGTCAGGCACTCTGCAGTGACTCATTAAGCAAAATAAATAAGAATATTAATGTTCCCTCTGTTTCAGCTTAGCAGTGTCTAAAATGTGTGAATAAAAAGGCGGGACTCCGTTTTTGATACTGGGGAAATACTTATTCTCCAAGACCTCTGTTCTGGCTACATTTACTCATAAGGATTAATTGATTGCGTAAGTTTCAAGATAGGCAATGTATATATGGGTTTGAAAGATCAGAGTCCAAGCTGTTTCTTCACTGAGAGTCAAATTGTTTTGTTGAACAAGTGCAAGGATCTCTATTGGGGGAGTAATTACAGAACATGAGTTATTGATGTCGCTGTGCCTTGCAGGACGAAGCCTCAGCTTTGGAGTGCTGCCTTAAGCTTATATCGTAAGCAAATAAGGGCTTAGAGCAAGCTAAGCATCAGGCTTTATGGACCAGAGCAAAGGTCAGGTAAACACTTAACCCTAATGGACAACGTGGTTTAGTGTGCATTCATGTATAAAAGCATTGAAAACTGGGCTTAACAGCCCTGATATGGGAGTTTTACCTTTGGCTCCTTTGGAATTAATGTCACAATAGGGCAGCAGGAAACTGGAAGACTAAACCTGCAAATGTTTCCATGTCAACTATACCTTTAAATACTGCAGTAACTGGTAATATGTTCAAAGTCATCAGCTCCTTCATCTTGGTTTTGAGTACATTGTGAACACTGGCTTTTCTGCAACAGACTGCTCCTCCACTGCCTGGAATAATTAAGTCATGTTAATTTATGGCTTGCTTCAGTTTTGTTTCTTTGTCTTCACAGTACTGGGACTGATACTGCCAATGTGGGCCATTGCTCTAATATCAATTGGTGTGTCCTTAGTATTTGCTGTCTTAGTCTGGATTTTTGTGTGTCCCTGGATGAAGAGAAAAATAGAAAGTAAGTAGTTATTTGATGAAATGTGAATGATATAAAATCATGGAATATTAGATTACACAGAGGCGGAAGTGCCCTTGAGGGGTCACCTAGTCCAGTCCCTACCCAGAAGCAGGATGTGCCTATTCCTCATGTATTTGTGTAATTTGCTCTGAAAAAGCTGCAGTGGTAGAAACTCAAAACCTTATTAGGCACGATTGCAGTGCTCAGTTCTGGAGTCTAGCAGAAACAAGAAAATAAAACCTGGAATATAATCTGGTTTCTATTTTATTAAGAAAAAGTGAAAGAGAGCAAGTCTGTCAGAAAGATCACCTTTAAGTGTCTCTTTTAGCTTTACAGTAAACTGGGCTGATCACAGCTTTTAGTTGTTTTGCTACTCTCAACAAATGCAGGGAAAAGTTTTAGGTTTCATTAACAGATGAACAGTAAAACAGTGTTTTACTTCACTGTTTTCTATATTCACTAATTTACCTGCTTTGATGAATTTTATCGGAAGAAACAAAGATGTAGAATTTTCACACATGCACATAGTGAAATGTTAGAAATAACTAGAAATAACTAGCAAGTTTGCAGTGTATGAAACGAAGCCTGGTTATTGTAGCCAATGCTGCTGGCTGTATAAACCATCCTATTGATGCAAACAGTGGAAACTTAAGTAACAAGAGGTATGGGTTGGGTTTAAAATTACAGTACCATTCTTTCCTTAGGCCGGTTAAAGAAAGATGCTGCACTGTCAAGGATATCAGATGAAAGTCTTGATAAAATTCAGGATGAAGAAACACCAGTCTTTAAAGAGCTTCCTGGTGCCAAAGCATCTGATGAGAGCACGATTCCCCTTACTGGCTCAGTAACAGAAGCTGCTGGGGCATCAGATAATATTGCAAATGGAAACCATCCACGTGTACCATACGGTAAGGAGATAAGACAACTTAGAGGGTTTGTTTTCTTCCTGTTTCAATGAGGTTTCTTAACTGCAAGTAGGTCTCAGCCGTAAATAGTAAATTAGTGTTTGGAATTTCCATCTCTAACCTCTTTCAGTGCTTGTTTGGAAAGATGCTCATTCAGAGGTGACATTTTCTAGAAAGAACGTAAAATCAATTACATTTTGTTTGCCTGTATTTCAGTTTTAGAAACAGCTGAAGAAAAATTACTTGTCTTTTTGTGTTGCTTTACTTCTTATTCTTAATGGTGTTTCCATCCTATCATGCAGTGGAAAAATACAGAGCACACAGATTGCTGATGTATGAAGGTTAAATTCAGCATAAAGATGATTAGCATACTGCAATGCAATAGGAGATGAAAAGATATGGACTTTAGTTGGCAAATGTATGACCCTTTGGAGCATGCCCATTAGAAAAATCTCACACATTGTTTTCTGAACATATATTTCAGAAGTAGACTTGTGTGCATAAAGCTCTTTCTTCTCTGTCACGTGGTAGGAACATCCCCTTCCATTTAGTGGTCTGCTGACTTTGATAGCACTTTGCTAACATCTACAAAGCCCTGTAATGTGGTTAATAAATGCCTAATATATTCAACTGATTCTTACAAAATCAAATAAGTCATGACATGGAGCCCTTAGAGCGTGTGCTTCCAGTTTAAAAATAGCTAAACCCAATTCTGAATATTGCACAGTGAAAATCCAGGAAGTCAGGAAAATAAAAAGACAGTTTCTTCAGAAATATTACCTGTGATAGATTCTGATGTGTGTCCTACAGTGTGTGCTAACATTAAATGTATACAGTGGGAATAATCATCATCATGTTCATAGAACTTGTATATAGAAAATGTTGCAATAGCTAAGGAAATACTTCTGCAGAACATGATTTTTTTTCTTTTTTTTAAATTATTGTTAAAACCTATGTAAATGTCTCCTAAATGAATGAGTATGAATGAAATGTCTCTTAAACAGATAAGTCCCAGTATGAAAGGGCAGTAAACCACATTTCAGAAATCGAAATTATTCCTATTCAATGTAGACAAAACCTCAGAAAAAGTAGAGCTTGCTTTACAAGAAAGAAATTTTATGGAAATTTGTATTTTCAAAGAATTTGAGATTTAACCACCAAGTATCACATTCTAATAGCTGATCCCAAGTGACTTACTGCAGGTCATGTAGCATGTCTGGGGAGACTTAGCACTGGAACAAAGCTCTTTTTGCACAGAAGATGAGAGACTTTATTTTGCTGTGAATCAAATCTTGGTTTATTCACTGCATGTAGTGCAAGTTGATCTTTTTTGACCTGTATTCTCAGATGCTGGCCACATTATTGTATTGTGTTGGAGGAAGGGGGCTTTTGTATTGCATTTTGTGTAAGCGACACCTTTAAATCTCTGCCTTTTTAGGAAGGGCGTTTTCGGTGACGCACACCTCGGTGAAATCACCTGTTTCCAATGGCACCTTCAGCTTCGATGGCCACGTGAGGAGCGATGGCCACGTTTATCACACCGTGCACAAGGACTCAGGTTTATACAAAGACTTGCTCCACAAAATACACCTGGACAGGGCCAACGAGGAGAGGCCCACCGCAGAAAACAACTACAGACTCTTGCGGCGCAACAACAGCTACACTTGTTACACTGCTGCTATTTGTGGCATGCCCGTGCATTCCTCCTTTAAGGCGGCGGATACGTCTACTCCAGAAGACAGTGAGAAGCTGGTGGGTGACACTGTTTCTTACTCCAAGAGGAGAGTCCGCTACGACAGCTACTCCAGCTATTGCAACGCAGTGGCTGAGGCGGAGATTGAGGCGGAGGAAGGTGGGGTGGAAATGAAGCTGGCCTCTGAACTCGCAGAACCTAACCGGCCCCCCGTTGATCCTGTGGAGGAGGATAAGGAAGAGAAAGACACCTCTCAGGTCCATCTACTTTTCCACTTCCTCCAGATCTTAACAGCCTGCTTTGGATCCTTTGCCCACGGAGGCAATGATGTCAGGTAAGAGGATGAAATCTCACAAACCAGCAATTTTGCAGTTTAAGTACATGAAGCAAGGTTTGCCAGCTTGGCTGTTTGGAAAGCACATTCATTTCTGCAGGTAGATGATCATCAGGGCTGTGTATCATCAATGTCCTCAGTGTTTTCCAGGAATTGCACTGATTTCTTTTCTTCTCAAGGCTAAAATCTCTTTTTATTCGCTGCTAAATGACTGTGAAGTAATTAGTTTATGTTTAACTTTGGCAGTCTTGGAGGCATTGAGACGCCACTCAACATGCCAGCCACTGTAAAAGCAAACAGGACAGTCCCAGCCCTGCAGAATTTGCAGCCTATTTTAACTGCAAAATTAGGAACTTTCAACAGATGAGAGGTTTTAGACTATTTTTGCTGTCAGACGAATTTCATCTCTTGTCACACAGCACCTCACCATCTCAGTGGCATGTGGCTGAAGGGTAGTCGGGGTGAGTTTGTGCCTCTGGGAACACTGCATATTTTTCCTTCAGGATTTGGCTAGGCTGCCTCTTCCCTAGACCTGGAGCAATCCATTTGCTATTTAATAGATGCTTTTTCCAGTATCATGATAAGGTCCCCTGAGAAATTCTCTCAAGTGGCTTGTTGAAGCAGCTGTCCTTATTTGGGTTGTGGCTGGGGATGTACTGAGTCCCCTTCCTGCTGGACCCTTGCCGTGGTAGCCATGCCCTGATGGTGTTGGTTTCAGTGTTTTCAGCAGGACTTTACAGCATTCATAATTTTCATTGTCCTCCTTAGCCTCTTGGGCAAACCCTGTCCCACTCTACAAGGAGAACACTTATGGCTCCCTGCTCTCGTTGGCCTCCTAATTTAACTTGTAGCTCATCGTGAAATCACTTACAAACATGCTTCTTTGCTCCCCATCCATCCAGAATCCTGGGAATTCAGAACAGGGCTTTCTGAGGAGCCTTTTGTACTTCCCTGGTATCCGCAGGGATCTGGCTCTGGGAAGGAGTCCAGAGTCCCCTCATCCTCTGGATCAGAGGGCACTGGTGTAGCTTTCTTTCCTCTCAGATGGTCTCTGTAGCTAAAGACCTTTGCTCTGAGCATACTGGCCAGGAGCAAAGACCCACAGGGGTCAATATCCAAGATCTGCAAGTGGCCAGCAGTGAGTGCTGAAGGGAACACAGGGATAAGGACAAAGACTGCTGATATTTCTTGTAACATGCCCTGGGAAATACTACTGCAGGAAGTTCACAGGCTACCTCAGCAGGTGTTGCAGCTCCTTTTTTCCCTGCTGGTGATGCTTATACACACTCCTCAAGGACTCACATGTTTATGCAAGTATCACTTGCATGTTATGTAGGAGGAAAGGGTAGTCAGTTTTGTTAGAAGTGATCTGTAAGGATGCAGTTAGTTCAGAAATCAGATTTGGCGTTGACAGGAGCTGGTCAGGATGAAATACAAAATTCAGACTCTGCACTGTATATGTTGTTGTGTCTTACACCCTGATTCCCTTAGAATTTTGCATTTGGACTAGCTTGTTACTGTGGCCATATCCTTTCCTGAAAATTCATATGTTTTAGTGTTTTTCAGATCCTACTTCTGTTGGTCATCCTATCAAATTTGCCAGGAAATGTGTTTTTATTAAATGCTGTTTATTCTAAAACCCCTTCTTAAGCTGAATTGATATAATTGCTAAACTAAAGAAGAAGTCAGCTTTATTTTGTGAAAGCTGGTTGAAAAGCAGGGGGATGTCATTTGTCTAGGACTGGATAGGAACTCATCCTTGAAATTGTAGTGAGTTCCAGCTAAACAATAGAATTAAAGACCCCTTCATATCCCTAAAAGATTTAGAAGATAAAATTCTCTAGGAATGCAGATATCTATCCTGTGGATCATATAGTAGAGATGTTTTGCCAGTCTTTGTCTAGCAGAGCAAAAGATGTCTTGGTTCCATCACATGTTGCAAGAACATCTTTTGATCTGCTCAAAAGGCAACGCATTGTTTAAAAAATTATGCACTAGGACCTAGTGAGTAGCACAGCTTTCTGTTCACATTTAGGAAGAATGTCAGCCCAGGCAGTCCATCTTCCATTGACGACTGCTATCTTTTCATCTCCTCCTTTGTACACTTTTCTTCTGCTCATTTTAGGTGCTGTTGTGAAGCTGTTTCTCTAATGTTTTTCCTCAGCCTTGAATCCTGTTGTTAAAATCCTGCTTTCCTCTGCACTTGGTTTTAAGCTACTCACTCATATATTTAGGGCACCTCCTCCATCGTCCACATCTTTTTCTTTGGACTTGACTGCAGCATTTTCTTTCCATATCCTGTAACTTACTCTTGTGCCATGTTTCTGTTTATTTTCCATCAGGCTATTTGTTGATATTCCTTGAAGGGACAGGAGCAGATAAGAGGAGCAAAGAGAGAAAAATAAAAAGCCAATATGAAACATAAAAACTGCAGGTGATTGCAAAGTAAATGATTGACCTGCTTTAGAGCACATTTAAGCATGGGGCATACAGTACAGGCTGAACAGTGATGCAGCTCAGAAAAATTTCATGGATCAGAAGTGCCCCATATAGTTTGGGCGGCACTTTGGTGGACAGAAGATCATATGGAGATCTCTCTTGTTTCTTTGTCCAGGATTTACCCATGGACCTGGAAGAGTTAAATCAGTATTTCGCCCTGACTGCAGCACTAATTCTTAACTAACTCACGGGGTAGTTAGACCCCAGTTTTTTCTTTGATGCTGCTTTTTAGCATCCTAATGAAATCAGCCATCTTTGCTGTAGGAGCTGATGTTTGTAGCCATCAGGGCTCATGTTCAGGCTGACATCAGCAGGGATGTTGGCTGGTGCAGCTGTGTGTTAAAGGGAACAGGGAGTGATGGTAGCTCCTTATTTGGGTGACTGTTTGTTGGGACCATCCTCTCTTGCCCCTGCCACCCAGCTTATGTGCACTGTGTCAAGGGTGCTGGAGCCCTTCCAGGGCTGGGACCAGCTGAGCCAGGCCAAGAGCCTTGTGACACCACCATGCACATGGACTGAATGAAATCTAAAGAATTTAAAATCCCAACTAGAACCGCTGAAAAAAATGTTGTTGTTGAACTTAATTAGAGGCGCCGAGTGAGCAGATCCCACTGGCTCAGCACCCGAGCACAAAGGGAGTGTGTCAGGTCACTGCAAGGGGACTGGGAGAATAAAAAGGGCTGGATGGAAAAAAGACCTGGGCCTGGAGCGTGACACAAGGAGAACTGCCAGCTTCTAAATGCTTGTTCAGAGCCAGCTTTCCAGAGAGGCCGGGAGGCTTTAGTGGACTGCAGGGATTATATGCACCTATGGCTGAGTTGGACTGAGCTTATTTTTCTGTAGATATGGGCTGATTCAGCAGGAATTGTGATCTGGAGCTTCAGTGCTGCAGCCACAGCAGCCTACCTGTATACTAACAAATAGCAGAACAGCTGGTGAAGCTGTAGGGTTTATGCTGTGCTTTAAAGTCTGGAAGCATGTCTGAATTAACTAGTTCTCAAAAACAAAGGCAATTGGGCAGGCTGTTTTGGACTTGGGTAGAAAGGACTGCTAACCCCAGAAAGCTAATATGAAACATAAAAACTGCAGGTGATTGCAAAGTAAATGATTGACCTGCTTTAGAGCACATTTAAGCATGGGGCATACAGTACAGGCTGAACAGTGATGCAGCTCAGAAAAATTTCATGGATCAGAAGTGCCCCATATAGTTTGGGCGGCACTTTGGTGGACAGAAGATCATATGGAGATCTCTCTTGTTTCTTTGTCCAGGATTTACCCATGGACCTGGAAGAGTTAAATCAGTATTTCGCCCTGACTGCAGCACTAATTCTTAGCTAACTCGTGGGTAGCTAGACCCCAGTTTTTTCTTTGATGCTGCTATTTAGCATCTTAATGAAATCAGCCATCTTTGCTGTAGGAGCTGATGTTTGTAGCCATCAGGGCTCATGTTCAGGCTGACATCAGCAGGGATGTTGGCTGGTGCAGCTGTGTGTTAAAAGGAACAGGGACCATGTTTTCCCTGGTGCCCAGCACAGCAGTGGCTGTGGCTGCTCTGCTACTGGGCTGGAAATGAGAAAACTATGAGCAAACAGTGTCTTTGCCTCACAGTCCTATCCTAGCAAATGGGAAGATGCTTTCTTCTTCTTGACTCAAGCAATCTCTGGAGCTTGTTATTCCTTGAATTCTTGCAATCAAAGCAGGATGACCCACAGAGAAATGCTGTAGGTCCGTGCAAGTTTTGCTGATTAAAATATGCTGTTTATGCTGTGAGGAAAGCCTGAGCCTTACACTCCTACACACCTGTCCGTGCATGTGTTTAGTCATTTCTCATACAGAATCCTTCTATAAATGAGCAGCCTCTTCTGTCCCTTACTACCCTCCTTCTCTTCCTCAGGCCAACACTCCTGCTGTCACAGGAGAAATCCTGGGGGTGTCAGAATGAGCTGTGTGCTTTGGCTTATATGAGCAGGCAGCTAGCTACCTGTGCCCTTGGGTTTGGGCCATGGAGGAGGATTGATTTAGTGCCCTGAGGGTGGCAGGAGGCATGGTGCTCCAGCTGAGCAGAGTGACCATGGACTGTGCCACCACCCCTGTCTGTGCATGCCAAGGGACAGGCACTGCTGAGGTTTGGCTGGTACAAGCTGTAGGGAAGAGAAACCTGCCTGTGGTCATTTCACAGGATCTCAGTTTTCCCGAGTTCCTGCTGCATAAATTGTTTGAATGTGTCTGCTCTAATTAAATTTCCTGTGGAGGACTTCAGGACTTCCTTTGTGTATTCATGCTTAGAGATTAGGAAAAAGGGGTCACTGGAGTTACAGTCTGCAGGTGATGCCATATGGATTTATGGCACAAGTTTGAGAAAGAATGCCTGTCATTATCCAAACAATATAGGCTACATTACTGACAACAGGATTTAAAACCATTTCAGAACTATAGTAAAAATATTTGATATTTTTAATATATTTCTACACATTCTTTCAGTGGTTTTAGGGAAGCTGACTGTGACTAGATAGCAAATTCATTTTTAAGCAAAATGGTTTGAGAAACTAGGAAATGTGTGCTTGCCCAGTATACATGGAGAAGAGCTTTCTCCCTCACCTTTATACAGATTTCACTGGAGTTTTAGGTCAGGGCGCACAAACAACAGTAGATTTGCCTTGTTCCCCTCTTCCTAAAGTAAGTGCAAGGGGATTAAAGGAGGGAAGGGCCAGAACATTGCCAGTATCTCACTGCACATGGAGAGCTTAGTGGGATTCAGCCTCTTGGCTAAATAAGGAGTCTAAAGGAGCTATAGTAAGGCTGGATTACAAAACAGGTATTTCTTATTTCCTCCCTGAGACCTGCAGTCAAGATCACTTAGAATATTTAGGAAGTTAATCTGTCTGTTATATTTAGTAAGGGAAGCCTGATTTCTGATTTATTCCCTTTTTAATAATAGTCCATCCTGTAAGTCTAGCCTGTGCCCCAAGGAGATGTGAATCTTCATTTCTGCCATTAATTCTGCAGGTACATGACATTTTTGTTGTGCTACGCTGGCAAGTCAGAGAAGAGCCGCAACAAAAGGGGTCTCCAGTGGGCATGGGAATCCCTCTCCATCCCTCTGTGAGCAGGGCCCATGGCTGGGGTTGCCAGGGGAAAAGGTGATGCTGGTGGGCATGGGGGAGGATGGATCCAACCCTGCAGGATCCAGGGAGGTGGGGTGTCAGGGCCAGTGTTTGCAGGACACAGAGATGAGCTACAGGAATAAAAGCATGTCCACCTTGACTCATTAACACACCCAAATCTTGCATTTCACAGGGTACAGCTCTGACACACTTTTATTTTGCTGTAGTAGATGCACTATTTCAAGTCTGTCCAGTTATTTGAACTAGGATAAAACTTCCCTGATAATCTGATATCCCTGGAGATTAGGGCGTGTTTTTTTCCTGTTGCTACATGCAGGCATATCTTTCTTTCACTCTTGCTCAGCTGGGTGATGTCTCAAGGCATAACTGCAGCCTATTCAGAAATATCATCCCACTGATTTTCCCAGTGGAAGGTTTGTTTGTGAAATCCTGGTTTGAGAAATAGTCAAATGGCTGGACATTTTGTACTTATGCTTGTAATATTGAACACTTAATACAGATTTCTCAGATGGCTGTTTTGCTCGTCATTCAACTTTAATTGGTGACAATGTACCTTTCAAGGTTCTTTCAGTCAACTAGAAAAAGTGGCTAAAAAGCAATCTCCTTTTTCAGGCAGCAGAGAATCTAAGCACGGTCATCAAGGAGTCCATACATTATTCACAAAGCATATTCAGAGTGCAGTTTTTCAAATACAGTTAGATTTTCTTTTTGAGCAACTCGCTACTCCCCTCTAACAACAGCAAAGAAATAGCAATGTTGGTGCTTCATAACATTTTATGACAGGTGTGATGGGGTTTGGCCAGAGAGCATTCACCTGATGGCTGAATTACTGGGAAAAAGACCCTTATTTTTTACTAAAAAAAAAAAGTGTTAGTCCTTATTCCTCCGGAGAAGATCTTGAACTTGTGACCCAAAGGCACCTAGAAATTTCTGCTTGTGTGTGTGTGTGTGTGTGTATGGGAAACTGTCATTTCTAAGCCTGTCTCATGATAGCTGAATGTGGGGTGGTTATTTTTGTTGGTAATACTATCTGTCTCACAGGGGAGAGGATAAGCCAGCTCTATTTATAGTTTGGATTCACTGTCAAATGCTATCTTTCACAGCAGTTTCATAAATGCTGTGTGACAGATTCTAAGCTGGCACAAGCGAGCAGAAAAAGAGAAGTTGTGCCAATTCACGTTAGTCGAGAGCGCCGGCAAAGTCTTTGCGAGGGTCAGGCAGTCCCTCAGGAGCGTGGAGCAGCCCTTCAGCGAGCCACCATGGAACACGTCTGCCAGTGCAAGTGCTGCAGTGGGTGGCATTAAATCCTGCACTGCACCTCCAGGGAAGGCAGGCAGCCCCTGCACAGCGCCCCAGCTGCAAAGCCCTGCACCCTGCGAGTGATTGGGCTGGCGGAGCCCAACAGGGGTGGGGGAAAGTGCTGGATGTTGGAGAATACACTTGGCAGCAGGCAGACTCAGGAGATGGATTCTTACACCATAACGTTTTGTAAATTCATCCTAAAATTAACTCGTATTTGCCCCCACCTTTGTGCTCGGTGGGAAAGTGTGTATTAGGTGTGCAAAATTAAAGTAATACCATGTGAGGAGCAGCTAATTTTCTGTTTTAAACCAAATAGCTAGATAATACAGCAAATCCACTAAAGCACTTCGGTTTCATAGGAACCTGAGGGCAGTTTTCCATATAGATAGATGTGGATGGGGTTTCAGAGCCCCTGTGTGACCATCTCAGGCTTTTTTTCTTCTCTAAACCACCATGGATAAGATGTGGAGCTCCAGCTAGGAGCTCTCCACAAAGGAGTGTTAGTTGAGGTAACTAGAAACCTGCGTGGGAGAGTGAGAGAAAATAACTTCTTGAAAATAGACTTGTGAATCTTAGCCAAATGCATGGAAGATTTGAGGTCTGCTTTCCTGCTAGTCATGTCTTGAATCAAACGATTCAAGACCAGTGGGAACCCACTAGAACCAGTGGGAAATGCTGTGAAAGCCACATCTCAGTCTAGCTAGCATCCTTGTGGTTCATCTGGTTAGTCACTCAGCTGTAGGAGACATCTGTTAAGCAGACTCTCTTATCTAACAACGCCTTTTTTGGTTTTTTTTATGTGTTGTTTCTCTCTCACGCTCTCTTATGGTGCTGTTGGGAGTGGTTGTCTTCTGCCTCTGTGCTCACCATCGTAGCCTTTGCAATGCCTGAGTCAGATGCATTTGCTGCAAGCTTTGGGCAGTTCCATGGTGGGACAGGCCTAGCAACTTCTTCCAGAGCTGTTTTGCATTGGTATAGGGAGCACTGATACCACAAGCCCCTTGGACTGCACCTGCTGAACAAATCTAGGAGCCCCTTTGGAAAGCTGTGGTGGTACTGGATTCAAGCCACTGTTGTTGCTGTTTGTAGCCACTTGCAGATAACTCAGGCTGGGAGAGACCACTATCCCCAAGAGCTGAACATTGAAATCACATTGAACATGATTTACTGGGAGAGGAAAAATGTCCCTCTGGTGTAGATAACCAATGAGGTAGATACTCACAAAGGAGAATGAGGTTAGTTACATTTTTGCCTTTCCAGGCCTGCATGGATGCAGTGCTCTTCGGCTTTCTTACAGGGAAGGTACCAGAAGTGCTGCATCGTGTTATCTCTTCTGATCTCTTGGACAGATCAGCCAATCAGATTCAAGAGGCTGAGCATAAGTCGGGAGAGTTTTGCCTTGTCTTCCCTTGCCACAAATAAGAAGCTTTTCCTCAAGGATTAAGCTTAGTTGATCTACAGAGGTGTAGCATTTGCAAATAATTAAAACTGGATTTTGATATGGAAGACCATCGTTTGCTGCTGCAGTGCTTGAAGCCTTTTCTGCCTTTTTGGTTATGTTGGGACTGACAAATATGTATGCATAATCTCTTTAGAACAGTCAGGAATCAGTGCTTGAACTCACTCCAAGTGTACCTGAAATTTTCTACAGGGAAATTTTTTTCATGTCCTACAGCACTGTAGAAAGGGATAATCAGTTTTGCCTTTATTCATCTGATCAATGTATTATTTGCCTTTATCCATCCTTCAACATCCATCACTTTATTACATTGAATTACCTTTCTTTTTCTGTGCCCAAGAAGGCATTTATGTGTGCAAGTAATATAATCCATACTGGAAAACACTGAAAAAGCAGTTTCAGGTTGATATCAAAATATTAGAAGTGCTTCAATCAAGAATCTCTTCTTCTGTTGAAGTAAAATAATTCTTGCATTTAGGCCCTATGGACTTTTCACATACTGTCCTTCCAAAACTCAACAAATTGAATGCTTACTTGGGCACAGTATCAGACCAGCATTTTAAAGTGTTTTAGCTAGTGGAAATCATTCTTTATGTAAAGAGTCTTTAGTTCTTCATTGTACTACCCAATGTCTTTAAACCCACTGGATTTTATTATTCGTGTTAGCTCACTAATTTATTTTGAGGATCTTTCTCAAAATTGGTAAGAATTATTAATTCTTTTTTACATCAAAGAGCATTTTAAACTATTTCCATTTCCCTCGCAGCTTGAATGGTGCTGTGAGTGTTTGCAAGGCAAAAGCTTTTCCTTATTACTTTGCTTCAGGATCACCTCTCAGGGTTCAGATCTCAATTTCTCAAGGGCCAGGTGAAAGCAGGAGGGTCTAGTGTTGCTGAGATGTGCTGAGCTTTGCCCTGCTGGCGACCCTCAACTCTTGGCAAGCACCACTCAACCCCTGGCACCTCGTATCTGGTAAAGGTGGGATTCAAGGAAATTATTAACTGGCATATACAGTGGCCTGGTTTGCACAACATTTGACATTAAAACTGTCCCTTACCCCATCTGTGTGCTTTGGAGTGGAACCAGGAGATAAATTTAGCAGGTCCTGGTTCCAGGGTGAGCATGGCTGTCAGTCCTGCCTGTGGTGCTCACTGTGACCTGCTTTCCTATTGGTTTACAAAGAGGGGGGCTTCCCTGATGGTTTTCAGGTTTTTGGAATGACATTAGTCAGGTTTGTTCTGCTCTTCTCATTATTATTTAGACATAAATATAGCACAGCTTCACTAATTATGCTTTTTGGGTGGTGAATAAATGCTGCTCAGCAAGGCAAGCAGCTACTTGGTTTTGTAAGAGAGCTGAAAACAAAAGGGATGTTGAAATTCTTACCTGCCTTTTAGTATTTAAGCCTCCAAAGTAACTGGATACTGGCATTCAAGTATCTCTTCTAGCTAGAAGTTTCTGTCTAGAAACTTGATGCTTTTTTAGAACAAACAGAGTCAGAAGCCTGACTCCAGACAGCAATATCAGATGACCTGCATTAAGAATGGGGATTTCAGTGTTGCTGACTTCCAATATTTTTCCAGATAGAAGCAGCAGGGTAGCAAAAAGGGCTTACACCAAAGGGTCCTCTCTGTGTCACCAAAGGGTCCTCTCTGATCCAGTCCAAATCACTCTAGAGCACCTTTTGAAGATAACTAAGTCACCTTCCCAGCTCCACTCAGATCTTATCCTGAACATTACAGACTGTCAGGCTAGATTATATTTCGATGTAATTTTGTTCATTATTTTCCCCTCTTTGACAAAAAGAGCTAATTTGATACTTGAATTTTAAAGACGCACAGGTCTTGAACTGGTAAATTCTGAGACAGTTTCAGTGCTGTACTAAAAATAACAGATTTTTGTCACAGAATAGACATAATGAGGTACTACTGACTGACATTTCAGGAAACGATTTGTAAAAGAGAAATTTGTTTCAGGATTTGCTCTAATTATCTCTGAAGAAGTGACAACTGAAAAAGCAACATGGTAAGAGTTGCCTGCTGCTCTCTTTCCAAGTGAGAAAGGGTGTTGTCTGTAGGATCAAGTCAGAGTAGTGCTGCATCCATGATGAAGACAAATTGTGCAGATAATAAGAGACTTCTTTCAAGGCACTTATCTGCATTTTTGTGACTCGGGTGACAACGTTTCTGTTTCTGCAGCAATGCCATTGGTCCCCTCGTCGCGCTCTGGCTTATCTACGAGCAAGGTGCCGTCATGCAGGAGGCGTCGACTCCCATCTGGCTGCTATTCTATGGAGGTGTTGGGATCTGTGTGGGTCTCTGGGTCTGGGGAAGAAGAGTGATCCAGACTATGGGGAAAGACCTCACTCCAATCACACCATCAAGGTAGGTCCACACGTGTCATCGTGGTTGTGTGAACTTTGTGTGTCAGCCTGTCTGAGAAATTGCTGCTCCAGTATTCTGTTTGTAATGCAGTTTCCTGAGTTTGCTGTGCTTTGATTTTGATGATAACCTGGCTTTGACTTCTCTGTCTTTCTAAAAAAAAATGAAAGAAATAAGCAAAAAGGGAGAAAAAGAAAGCATGGGAAAAAGAAAGAAAACGAAAGAGAGAAAGAAAAAAGATAACTCTGCAGTACTGGATGTGTTTAAGGCATAGATGTCTGCATGAACAGACAGCAGGGTCTTCTGCTGATGACCTAATTAGCCTGGTAGAAGGTGCATTTGGAAATGGCAAGATTACAGTGGCTTTCCCAGCGTGCTTCAGACTATTAAACCCATATGTATTTATTACAGTAATTTTTGTCTTTAATGCATACTCGACCTCTGCTGGTGTTTACCTGAATTACTAATTAGGCACGACTCACCACAGCGTACAGCAGAGGTCTCTGACGCCATGAGCCCTGCAGGCGGGGCACTGCAGGTGACTAGCCTGTGCCATTCCCATTACTCAGCCCTTTCTTGTTCTCTTAACTTACTCACATGACAAAAATCAGTTGGAGATAAAAGAGTCGAAAGAAGAAACGGGTAAGACTTTGGCACGCTGCATGGTATCAGTCCGAGCTGATGCAAAGAGTGATTGTGAAGTGTTTTCTTATGCTTCCCGCAGTGGATTCACTATTGAGTTGGCTTCGGCGTTCACAGTTGTGGTAGCTTCCAATGTTGGACTTCCTGTCAGTACTACACACTGCAAGGTATGCCTTTGCCCAGCGACTGCAGTCAAGGCAGTCTGGACTATTCATCTTAAAACTGTGCTGCTCGAGCCAGGGGTAATGGCACGGTGAGGGGAACGCAGCCGCTGGCAGAGGATGGTTAGGTAGGGGTGCGTCAGCACATCTCGGTCATGCCAGCCACCTGGGAAACTAATCAGGCTTCCAAAAATCCCATCGGAGTTGTCACATTAAAGTCACTGGAATTGGCCGCGGCATAAACTCCATAGCTTCTGGTGAAGAAAAATAATGCTTATCAAAGCATGACCTCAGTTTTAAAGCAAATGATTGAAAGGAAGAGCCTGGTTTCCTCTGACAGTGCCATTTGAACCTGGTCGGGTAACATTTCTCCCTTGTTCAGAGGCTGCGCACCATTCATCATTTATACTTGACTTTCTTGATAAGTGCATGGCATGGGATTTCCTGCATATAACTCTTTTACCACAGGTTTTCCATCTGTCTTTTTTTTTTTTTTTTATTTCTTCACAGTGGATTTTGCATTGAAGTAATGTGTGCGCTAACGGTACTTGTAGCCTCAAATGTGGGTATTCCAATAAGCTCCACCCATTGCAAGGTATTGGAGTTTGCGGTGATACTATCAGTAAATCACATCACTAGGACAAACCATAACAAAATCTGGGAGACACCAACTGTTGCAGATTGCCTTCACTGTGCCGTGCCCTGCAGACCGTGACCGCAAAATAACAGGGCTCACTTTTAAAGGCAGTGCAGCCAAGCAAAGTCAGCATTATAACTAATTGCACAAAAGTCTGGACTTCTTTCACTCCTACATGGTTGTATTGAACTAACATAGACATATTTAAATAATGTAGATTCGTAGTCTGTGTGGACCCAGATATGTGTATTTTAAAACCACCTGTATGAAAAACACTGCTACTTCATTAAGCTAATATTTTAATGTCTCTCTTCTTTTAAACCAACTTGTCCTCACTTTTGTGCATTGTAATACAGAATCTGGCCCTTGTAATTAGTTCTTTGAACAAGGTACTTTGCTTTCTTGTTGTTTTTGTTACTGGTTTTTTTAAAGACCACTTTGTAGTCTAGATACAGGCTGGGTAATGAGCACAATTTAATTGTGTGTCATTTATATAGCTTGTAGACATGAGGAAGCGTGTGGACATTTAAAGTACTGGAAGAATATAATGGGAATTTGGAATTTTGTTCCCTGGGAAATTCTCAGGTCAAATATCCCTTCTTTTTTCCGTTGCTTCTCCATGGACTCTCAAGCTCCTAGAAGTGCAGAGCTGTTTGTTTCTTTCACCCTCTGTCAGGATGTGGGGAAGCCCCTCCAGAATCAGAGACCCCAGAATGGCAGTCCCCTGGTGTCATTGCACACCACCAAGACCAAGGCCTAAAAAAAGACAGTCCTTAAAGGATTCACTGCTGCTCCCTGAAGAGCGAGGAGCCCCTGGCTGGGGCTGGGGCTGGGGCAGGCGGGTTTCTGGGGATAACTGTTCCATGGCATGGCAGGCAAGCTGGCAGGAAGCCTGGCAGCCTTGCCTGTGACATTGACCTGCTTTCCAGTAAAAGAGTCAATGAAATCCACACATCCTGCAAAAAGCCCGAAGTTGGTTCAATTGGCCTTTTTCTAGTGAAAACCATTTCTTCAGAAAGCCTTCCTCTATTGCAAAATCATTTATTTCTTCTACCCTGGTGATCTTTGAGAAGCAGCCAAGACTGAGATGCTCTGAAAGGCTGTTCAGATTTCCTGGCATTGACAGAACTCTGGTTCCTCTAAATCAAGCAGGGAGGGGAAAAATAATAACAATCCACTTCTAAAAATGCTAGCCTGAAACCACCTCCCTTTAAGCTGACTGGTATATCAAATGCATGAAGAAGAATTTGCCAGGGAGAATAATACAGCTTTGATTATCCCAATTGTGTGCCTGAAACACTTCTGGCCAACTGTTGTAAGAGAGAAAACATGCTTTGGTCCAAACAAATAGACTGAATTAAAAAAAAAAAATGTCTTGGAAGCCATAAGCTAATGAGAGGGGTATTCATTCACTCAATGCAGCTAAAAGCTTGGTCTTTTCTAACTGCAGAGCAAAATAGTTCTTTTAAAAAAATACTTCCATAAAAGCAGCTAATGTGGTTAGTCTGTGTCTGCTCCCTGTAGCTTGCTGTATCTCTTTAGATGGATCATTCTTAATGGGAAGATCCACTTTGCAATAGGATTAGACTGTTCCAGGGATGTCATGTTATTATAACTGACTCTGTTTCAGCAAAATGAGATCCTGAGTTGAAAGATCCTAAGTGAGCAACACAAGATAAAGCAAACACTTGTAACAGATGTATTCTTGTATTCTTTGTTTTCTTTGAGGGCACAGGGAAGGAATAAAAGGATTTTTAAATATAATTTTCTCTGTGTGAAAATACCTCGCTGAAAGTGCTGTCAGCCACTGAGTTCAAAAATGCCTTCTTAAAAATTAGCAGAAAAATTATTTTGCCTTAGAAATCCAAAAGAAAACAGGTTTGAGGTGAGCCTAACCTTGAGCCTCCAGCATCAGGGACTGGGAATTATTCTTTTCCTCAGTATTTGCTTCACTGCAATTTACCTTTTGCTTGAGTGGGAGCCCTACTGAAGGGGTGTCAGTCAACTGAATGTGTAGCAGCTGGATAAACTGGTGGCAAATAAGGAACAGCATGAGACAGCTGAGCTGGAGGGAAACCTTTCTGAGGTGAAACAGTAGACTGTAATGAAAAAGGGAAACCAAGTATGAAGGAAAGCTCTGAGTAGCAATTTTCAGATCTTGTAGCAGATGTGGTGGCAAACTGGAGGTTGGTAGCAGGAATAAAAACATTTATTTTCTGGGGAGGGTTTGTCAAGCTGTCTCAGATCAAGATCTGCCTTTGGTCCTAAATCAGAGCCTTTGGTCTACATGAGGTACTCACTGCCTGATGTGCCTGTCCCACATCTATGGCCAAGCAGCTTTTTCACTCTCAGTGCCTGCTGAGAGCCTGGATTGCACCGTCTTTGCCACAGGTTCCTCTGCCCTTGAGGAAAGACCCTTGAAAACCTCCAAGTCAAGAGGGCTTGGAGGTAAGACCTAATCTTTTGAGCCTCCAAAGAATTTGTGGGTCAGAATGCAGTAGCCACATTGCTCTGGCTGCACCACTTCAACTTCTCCTGGGATTTAGCACCAAAAAGGCAGTGTGGTGTGAATGCCTACCTTCCCTTTCTGCTGCCCAGGCGGGCAAATGATCCTATTGAGTCTTAGATTGCCTGTTATTTGTTCTCAGATTAGAGATTTAGAAATAAGCATTTCTTAGCTGTAACAGAGTGTGTTCACATACAGATAAAGTAAGAGTGCAGCAGTTAAATGCTTTTCCTTTGCAAAAGTGACTTTGCTGAGCTCATTCTGTCAGCTCCATTTTGCCATTATGATTTTGCGGTTTTGAAAAATATTCTCTGTTGCTATGATTGAATTATCATGTTCTGTGTGTTCTTATTATACACTATTGCACAGGAACAAGAGAGCCAAAAGCATTTCTGTAAAGCTGTAAGCAGTGCATACTGAAGGCAAACTGCACAGGTTTCAAACCAATCTCAAAGTAGATATCATCTGAAATTCTACAGAAGGTGTAGTGTGCCTACACCCAAGAATTAGCTACTCTCTCCTAACCTCTAGTCCATCAAAAATCACTATTAATAAACTAAACTTTAATAATGTTTAAACAGATTGCCAATGCCATCATTGCTGATACCATTTAAATTTCAGGAAGGACTCTGAGATTATCATATGTAGACTGCAGGCTTGCTCAATAAGTAACACGTCTTGTTGCAAGCGTGACAGACAGATGCTAAGGACACACAAAATGTAAAGCTGAGCCTAACAGCTGAGCTGCTGAAAACTCACATGCTGTTTCCTCGGGTTAATGCTCTTATGTAATCACAAGTGTGGGGTTCCTCTTCACCTACATACACCTCCACCTCCTAAATATTTACACCTCCTAATTACAGAGCAGCATATTGTGCACTCCAGGAGTATTCAGATAAAATATTATCTAACAGATTTCCTTACTGGGTTAAACTTTCGACAGAGACCTTACTGGTCGTGGAATATCAAGTTTAGTTTTCCCTTGTTGTGTCACAGGCACCCTTGAGTTACAGGGTCTTCCACAAGTAACTCTTCTCCAAAAAGGAAACATTAAGTGGTAGTTAGAAGTTAAACAGGTGTTAGCAAAATATGCAGATTTGATATCCCCATGCTATCTTTCCCTGATTCCCTGTACTCCTGGCATGTATCATTTCCCTGGCTCTGTACAAGGGGAGCAGCCCATCTTTTGAGCTATAGGCAGGGACTGATACTCCCATTAAGAAAATAAGCAGGGAGGCAGGGATGGCACTTCAGGGAGCACATGCCCAGCTGTGTCTTGGAGTTGCCTTACCTTCAAAACAGGATATTTCTTTCACATTTCTTGCTGCTTTACTGTGCACTTTGAATAGACTTACACTGTTTTTGCTAACAGCATGGAAAGCACTTCCAGGGCAGAAAGAAAATGTAATCTTTCTGAAGGTTTTGTATCATTTTTCATTGAAAATGTTTTTCTCAGTCCATTTTTTTTTCTTAAAAACTGATATGCTGGGTTTCTACCTGAGCTTATTAACTGAAAATACCTTTGAAGGAAGAAAAGGTTGCAGCTTTACCCATAACACAGTGTGTTTTGTCTACAAAACCACTGACCTACCCAGCTGACCTGGCAGCAGTGTCTTTGAAGGATATCTTGGTATTTTATCCACCCCCCACCATCCTCTTGGTGTCTGAACCGTTTGTGTGCCCCATAGTGTTAGTCTGGTATCTTTGTCTGCATGACAGCATTTTAGCTCTGGATGCTTTGCTTGGCTAGGTGGTCCAGAAGGGCTGGCTTCCCTCACAGGGCTCAGATTGATGGATTTGATGTGCTGGGTCTAAGCCTGCACTGTCTGTCTGCCCCCTGCCAAGCCACCATCACTGCCGCAGGGCGGGCTCAGCTGCTTTTACCTTGCCACTGCCATCCTGGTTGTAGCCTGCAGTATTGGAATATGGATGTGGTGTTTTGAGTCACCGCTGTGAAGGTGCACAGAGAGGCTCCACAGCTGCTGGGTGAACAGGCAGGGCATTCTAAACAGCAAGAAGACAGGCAGGTGGGATAGGAACCATATAGGAACCTATATAGGAACCTACCATATAGTAGCTATCCTGGCCTGCCCCATGTCTCTGGTGGTCTCCAGCAGAGCCTTGATAAGAGCAACTTTCCTGGTGTTTTCCTGATTTAAACTGCAGTCAGGCCAGAGTCAGTAGACACTTGCTCTCTCCTCTGTGGACTGAGTCAGGTGGAGGGCTGCCTCAAGGAGTTAGCAGGGCAGAGAAAAACTCACCAACATATTCTGTTGTGTTTTGCTGACCCTAAGACCCATGAAAAACAGGAGAACATTGGGAAAAAGAAAAGATTTAAGTACCCTGAAAGTGTCACCCTCCTGCCATCACACCAGAACAGCACCATTGTGATCCTCAGGGGCTTCTTTATCTCAGAGCATTGCTTGGTATCAGCTGGCTGGCATTGGTGTGGCCATGGGCACGTCCCAGGGGCTCAGACATGCCCCTCACACCTTGTCTCCCTCTGTCTTCCCCACGCTCCCAAGGTTGGCTCCGTGGTGGCCGTTGGCTGGATCCGCTCCAAGAAAGCCGTCGACTGGCGCCTCTTCCGCAACATCTTCCTGGCGTGGTTCGTGACTGTGCCGGTGGCCGGCTTGTTCAGCGCCGGCGTGATGGCCCTGCTGATGTACGGGATCCTGCCTTAAATTTGAGGGGCTTCCTCCGCCGGGAAAAGGGGAAATGGCCGAGCTACTACCGATGGGAGAAGTGTTCCCGTGAAGGAGGCGGTCAGAGAGGAGCCATCTTCCATACCTAACTTCTTATCTACTGTACATAACAATGTGTCATATTGGTGACATGGTGATGTGGTGCCATTTCTTATATATTAAAGAAATATATATGCATATAGTAGGTAACAATACCTAAGTTATATCATCAGTGGGGTGAAAATAATTGCCTAGAACTTAATATTTAGTAAAATTTGTACATAGTGTATCATTTTGGTGGCTATTTTTTAATCTTTTGAAGAGGAGTATGGATTAGGAAATGTTTCTTGTCCATTTGATATAAGAAGAAGCGAGGTACAGGACTGCATAATACATGAATTTTTTAAAGCTATTAAGATACTGGAACAAAATAAAATGTGCAGAAGTGCTTTTCATAAAATAACTTTGTTCATATCATATTGATTTTCGTGTATCATAGCGTGATGGTTATGGCTGTGTAAATACTTATGAACAGTGACTTTTAAATGGTGCATTTCCCTTATATATTTTGGATAAGAAAGTTTAGGAAGTACCAAAGAAGCAGGGGAATAGCTTGCCTATATTATGTTGTTGTCTCCATGTGTGTTGTGTTTCCCCACCTCTGATTCAACGTTGTTTTCACCAAGCCCCAGCCAGTGAGGCTGGAATAGTACTGTTCGTGTCTTAATGCAACTTAAAGCAAAAAAGCGCACACAAAAAATTAGTTCTTGTGACTTAGTAGGCAGCCCATGGCTCTCCACGTAGCTGATAGTAGACTGACTTCATTTTGTGAGTTGATACTTGAGTATCCCACCGCTCACCTTCTACCTTTCCCCTCCAAGTCTCAGCTCCCGGCTGCCCTGCTCTCGATCCCTGCGGGAGGCAGGCATCATCAGCCTCCCTCCTTCTCCCCCTCCAGACACGAGCACACACTCTCAGGTACAGGAGCGGGGCCGTGGGGCGCACGGCACCCCCACGAACAGAAGCGAAGGGCAGCAGCGGGCGGGAAAGGGCTCAGCCCTGGATTTGTGCTTGGAGGTAGTGGGCGCCCATGGGAGTGCTGATCCGTGCAGGGGAGGACTGAGCAGCTGCTGCCTCCCCCTTGGCAAGTCCCATCCCAGCCACAGCCAGCCAGTCTGCCGCTGTGCTGCCTACAGCAAGGAAGGGGATAGGAGCCTGGCCCTCTGTGGATGCAGGTTGAATGGGAACCAGCATTTGGGATGAGATTTTTGTCACGGCAGCTCAGGGGAAAATGGCCAGCTACATCCCCTGTATGCCTCCGGAAAGCACATTTGAGTGAAAGTTACTGATTTGTGGGTGGGAGGCAAAGGGCAAGGGGTGCCCAGAGGAGGTTGGGAATCTGTTACTGTTTAAATGCTGCTAAAATTTTGATAAAATGTTCTTGGTACTCCATTGTGATTTTTCCATTGGTCATTCATACCAAATTTATAATAAAAAGATAAACAGCCCCTCTAACTGCCTCTTGCGTTTTTGGAGTGTTACTCAGCTGGAATGGGAAGGCTCCCCAGGCAGTTAAAGCCTACTCCTTGGCATTTGCTGCCTTTTGTCCTTTGTCTGCTGTGGTCAGTGGGATCAAACCATGCTCTGTGTGGCGCTGACAAAACCTCCCTTTTCTTCCTGCTGTCCTGGCAGCCCCAGTGGCCAGCCCTCGCTCTGCCCAGGCTTGGCTCACAGGCGTCTTTCCGTCGAGGTTTGGGAGCTCGTGGGCTGCTTCAGACACATTCCCTGGGCACTCGCTGCCTCCAAACACCTCCCTCACTCTGGCTCTCCTTTCTGAGGTTCTGGAAGCATCCCTGTTGCCGTGGCACCCTGGTGCTCAGTTTCCAACCCCTCTGAAACCTTAGAGCTGTGGTATAAATAGTGCTGGCAAATGTGTGGGACTGGTGGGCAGCAGCTGAGTGACCAGAGCAGCCAGTAAATGCACAAAGACAATTTGGGACCTGTGGAAAAGGGTTGGAAGAACTCGCCTTATCTTAGCACTTGCATAAATAAATGCTTGCCCAGTGGCCCAGCAGCTTCCCACCTTGTTTTATCTGCAGAGACAAACCAGAGCTCTCTCACTCCAGTGGCAGGGACACAGCTGCAGCTCTGCCAGACACAGGCAACGTGTGAAGGGCTGTGCAGCTCTGGGGGTATGTGATAATCCCCCAGCACACACAGCTGGGTGTCTGTCAACACACACACATATAAATAAAACTGCTGTGAGGGAAATGGCTGGCAAGGAAGCATCTCCAAAATACTCCTGCCCCAGTTGCAGTGGGAGGAGGGAAATGGAGGGAGATGGAAAATCCAAAGCAAATTTCCTCACATCATAGAGGTGTCCTTTGCTCCCCCAGAGAAGCAGACTCTGCAGGGGAAGCACAACTGTGAAACATGATGCAAATACGGGCACAGTTAAAACTTCCTTTGCTCAGGCAGCAATCCAAATAGGACTATTTCCAGCTCAAGAAATTGTGGTGGGGGGATTGCAATTTTCAGCAGCATCAAGGGGGCCAGAGAGCTGAGCTTGTTTAGCCAAGGCCTATGTAACAAGCAGATGCTGACAGACCTCGAGACAGAGATGCTGGATCTTTGTGCCCCGCAGGGCTGCCCTGTCCCCTGGCAGAGCTGCTCCTGCCGTGGTTCCCAGGGCTGCAGCCCTCCCAGGCAGCACACAGGACAGCACGGATGTCATCAGGCAGAACTTGCTGCGTGCTGAGCAGAGGTGTGCACAGGCTGCTGGGGCTGCAGGAAAAGTGAACATGAGGTGCAGGTCAGGAAGTAAGGGAGACGGAAGCCTGATGGAAATATTTGTTACAAGGAGAAACTGCTTTAGCTGAGGAAATGCAGCTTGAATTTCAGCAACTGAGATGTCTACTGTGCTTCACAGACCAGAGGTAAATCTTTGAGTCAAACCAGCCTGAGGAGAATCAGCTGGCGATGTAAATGTGCTAATATACTAATTACCCTCATCCGATTAATTACCCTCATCAGCCTCTCCTCCTGCCTCCAGCGTTCACCCCACTACCAGATTTCCTGGTGTGCCCTGGGAATTGCTTTGCCTTTGCATGTCTGACGTTCACTGGATGATCCTGGGACGTCCTTCCCACTAGCTGTGCTTGTGCTGCCTGGCAGCGTGCCCTGTGGTGGTGAAGTTGCTGTGGCATGGTGACCTGTGCACCTTGGTCAGTCCTCCCCAGCAGAGCAGCCCTGTTCTGCCAGCTCCCTGCTGCTGGTCCCCACCTCCAAGGTGAGTGCCCTGTGTGCTAATGACTGCTCCCACTGGCTGAATACCCCTTGGAGCAGGAGCTCCGTCCATGCCTCAGGCACTGAGATTTGTCCTAGAGGTGGTCACTAAATCCTTCTTGTGGGGACATGTGTGGTGAGAGAGATCAGGAAATGCAGTGGGGAAATGCATGGGGCAGGACAATGCAAAGATGCAGAGCCCTTAGTTCTTTCATGGCAGAGACGCCTGGTTTGCTTTGTGAGAGATCCTACTCCAGGGGCATCCCCTGGACTGCAAGATGATGCTAAAGGACAGATCCAAGATTTTTGGAGGGCAGAAGACTGTTTGAATTAGTGTCTTGTGCTGTTACTTCTCTAAAGAAGATAGACGATGGGAAAAGTGTTTTGTGGTGGTGTTTTGTTGTTTTTTTTTTTTTTTTTTTTTTTTTTTTTTTTTTTTTACTTGAAGTTTAAGTACCTTTGGTTTTGTGTTCCTCCTCTTTGTGAAGCTTGCTTTAGTGACGTTAATGATACGGTTTGGTGGAGCATTGGCTCCACTTACTGGTTGCCAAAAAGAAGTCTGAACTGGGGTAAGATTTTTGTTGCCGATGTGAAGCTTTGTGAGCCTCCTTTTTCTAAGCAGTAAAGCAGAACAGAAAGGAATTATATGCAACAGAATGTGAACTGTGCGCTTTGCAGGTGAAATTGTACAAATTACTAAACATTGCACACTCAATTTAATTTCCAGTATCTTAGGTTCTAGGAGAAAAGGGCATTACTGTTGCACTGAATTAAATTACATTTTCATACTGATTGATACAAGAAGACTTTTCTTCTGCTTGTCTTACAAAAGTAACCAGTATGTGACTCGAGTTTTTAAAACTAGGCTGGTGAACTCCTGCAATGATGTTGTTTTAGCACTGTATTGATGAGCAAACAATTTTTCCAGGGGTAGCATCGGTCTGAAAGATTTTATAAGCATATTACACCACTTGTTCAAGTAATTGCAGCTTTCAAAAGGCCATTATTTTTCCTAAGTGAAATAGTATTTTTAAGTTGTATAAATATGCTGTGGTGTTACCAGCTTTTAGGTGCAGAGGTCTTTTGTGTGAGAAGATGAATGCAAATATCAAGAGCTTGTTTTCTTCCTCAACTGCAACCAGCTTCAGAACAAAGTTGGTGCCTGGAAACCAAGCACAAACAATGTCTGAGTTTTTGGGGCTCCTTGCATCAGTCCCAGCTCATACTAAACATCCAACTTCAGGAAGATGACTTCTCATCTGATAAACCCTAAATCCAGGTTGTGACCTGTGCTACTGCTGGGCAGTGCTGCTGCAGGGCAAGTATTTACTGTAGATCATTATTAATTGCTGTGCTTCAGGAGGAGAAAAAGGAGTGGCAGATGTCCAGCTGGTGGCCAGTCCTCTTCATTGCCCAGCTGCAGTCAGCTCCTGGATGGATCTTCCCACATGATGGCATGGTGCATGCCAGTTCCTTTGCTGTGAGCAGCTTATGCAGCTTACAGAATTCAAGTTGCTGCTGAAGAACTTGTTTCTGGTCTCTCATTGTAAGCACAGCTGGAGTTCTCTGCCTCTGAAAGGTGACTTCATTCACTAACTAGGGATACTCCACCAGTTCATATTGCTCCCCTGGCACAAAGGGGGAAGATGCTTGTACCTGCAGATCAAATTGCCAGTGTCAGGGAAAGGCAAGGAGGATGTAGTACACTGCTCTTATGTGAAACAGGACGAAGGTTCTAAGTGGAAAAGCACTAAAGCATTTTGGGTGATATTAAAACTGCTTTCCTGCTGTGAGAGGATTTATCATCTTTTTTTGATTGAGGGAAAAACATATAGGAAGGTTAATCTGAAAAAATTACCTTGCTATCTTGACGTACATTTTAATGGATGATCTTCTCTTGATCTTGCAAGACAATGTTGAGAATCCTTTTAATTACTATGGAAAACAGGCACACCTGGAACTGCCCAAGGTTTTTGGTTTGAATAATTTTCTATATGCCTGATTCTTCCACTCATTCTTGCTTCTCATGGAATCCTGGTGATCTCTGTAATGGAAATTGCATGTGACATGTCTTTCACACTCATGGGCTTATCAAGGTAAAGCTGACAATTTCTCTCTTCTCAGTCTCTGACTTTGCATGACAACCTGGAGCAAGTCTTTGGCTGCTTTCTGACAGATGACTGCTTCTGTTTCCCATGAGAACAGGGATGCTTTGTTACACTGATAAAGTGCCTGTCAGTGCTGGGGTCAAGTGCTGCTGAAAATACACCAAAACCAATGTGAAACTGGCACAAGAAGTTATGAAAGGGAGAAAAGGAGCAAGGACGATGAAGAGCTTGGTCACTTTATGGGGAGAATGTCACAAATTCAATTCTGTGGACAAGTTTTGGATGGTAGACAAAGGTGAATGCACCTGGATTTTTTAAAGTCATAGCCATATGCTATTTTTGCTGCTTTCCAAAGCTTTATATATTTTTTTCTAAGCATTTAGAACTATTTGGATACAGAAATTTGTGCCCCAAATCTTCAAGACAACAGTTCAAGAGCTAAACCTTTTTGTATATTTGAATTAAGGTTTCCAAGCACTGCAGAAAAGAAGTTAAAAGGCTTTATTAACTTGCAGGCTGTTCTCTTCCATAAAACACTGTCCTTCCTATTCCTATCCAAAAAAATGTTCATCGAGTCAGTTTCCCTGCCTTTGTGAAGGCTGGAGTAATGCTTTTAGATATAATTTGAAGAAAATCTCCAGTATTCACAAGATATGTCATGTGTTCTGGCAAAGACTTCTTAATTGTTTGCTTCATCCTTTCCTTTTGGATAGTTTATATCAAATGAGTGTAAAGATATTTCCTTTGCTACTGAAAATGAGTCCGGATCCCCTTTGCACAGGAATGTACTGAGACAAAGAGTTCTAATTTGGAAGAACCAGTAACAAATATGATAGGTTTGCAGATGGTGTTGATGAAAAGCACAAGTACCAGGGCAAACAGAAAGGATATAAATAAATGAGGTGGGAAGGGCATACCAACAATACCAAAATAGCTTTCAGAGATCAAGGGGTTGTGGCTGAGACAAGCAAATAATGGCAGAAACACAAGCTGCTGATACAAAACCAGAAGAGAAACATTGCTACAGAGATGCTAATGGCTTCCTCAAAATTCACCATCTTAAAGGGGCCTCTGTTAGAGTAGATTCAGCTGGCAATCTGTTGGTGTTATTCTCATGCCAACATTAGCTCTAGGCAGAGGTGGCCACTGACTTTTCAAATGGGGGCATGGAGACAGTGGTCACAGAGCAAAGTGAGCAGTCTCTCTCCTGCCCTCATTATCCTCCAAGCCACCAGGATGCCTGCTCTTACTCTGCTCAGCCAGTTTCAGAAGCAGTACTCAAGGACTAAATTTCCACTTAATTTAATTGAGAAAATGGCTCTAGGGTCTTTCTGGTGTTGTTTAGCAGCTATTTTTCCTGAAGCTGCAATTATTACAGTCAGTGCCATTCAGTGGGTAATAGAAGAGGTCAGGACAGGAAACGCTTCAAAACCTCTCTGGTGCCACCCACAACACTTATTTGAGAGGCTCCCACTCAAAGATGTTGATGATCAGATACAGCTTGTTTACATATTCCATTAAGATTCTGCATGTAAAGAGCTAATAAATATTTTAATACATTTTTCATGAAGTCGTAATATCCAACAGACCAGCAAGTTGTTCTACCCGCGGTCTGTAACCATCTGCAGCATTTGCTGATGTACTGATAACCACCCAGAGGTATATGGGAAAAGTGATAACTTAGATGACCTTTAAGGGCTCTTCCAACCCAAAATAGTCTATGAAATACTTCACACTCTGATATAGTCCACTGGAGTTTGTATCTTTGATATGTAGTTAGGTCATTATTCTATTACTTGGAGGACAGAAATTGATTTTCATTTACCATTTATTAACAAATGCGATGGACAAATCTGCTACAAACCTTCTGATAGAGAAAAAAGAGTGCAAGGAAAGTTTACCGTCCTTGGGAAGCAAGTCTCAGTAAGGCAATGGCAAGTTTCTTACCAATTTAACAACAACAACAACAAAATTATCCAGGTACTATATGGGATAAAAATTGCAAAATACAGGACTTTTAGTGTATAATTATTTTGTATGCCCTGCTTATTTTCCCTCAGTACTCCAGTGCTGGATCCTTTAATCAATTAAACAGTTATGTTCAAGATGCAGAAGAAACTAAGTGGAACAACTTTGGGCAGGATATGCTGGTTGATTTGTGCTGCCTTCAGCTTGCGGTGTGCTAATGCAAGTGTGCCACCAGGTGGTACAGAAAGAAACAACCTGACAAAGAACCCATACTCTAGTTCAAGTCTATGAAACAGAAGAGACCAAATGTCCCCTAAAATGCCATATTTTTATCCATCAAAAATAAGTGACAACTATTGCCGTGCCACTGTGACACTAAGTGGGAAAGAGCTCTATGGCTGGGCTTGCTGGTGCTGTAGCTACAGGGACAAATGTCTGTGAACTCAGCAGTCTCAGAGGCTCTCAGGCTTATGTAAAAGTTTAGCCTTTCTAGAGCTTGCCAAAGGCTCCAATTACCACGGAGAGAGGTGTGTGTCCCACCTGACAGAACAAGCAGCTCCCTATGAGCCTTCTGAGGAGCAGCAGGACCTGTTCCTGCAGATGATGCTGATTTCAGTGCAGCTCAATTCAACCCAGGAGGGAAACTGCAGCTGTCACTGGGACCTGCTGGTAGTGCATGGTTGGTGGAAACATGTACACATCTGTGGGGACACCAGGGGATCCTCCAGCCTCCCCCTTGCATTGCTTCCAGCCATGCTAGAGCAGATGAATTTGGCTCAGAAATGTTGGATTGGGGTCAGGGATATAAAAGGATACAGCCAGGCTGTGCAAGTTGGTCTAGAGTTTGCTGCTAATAGAGTTGTGTCAACTCTATTAGAGTTGTGTCAAATGAGGACCATCAAAGCTGAAGGCAGTGTTGGAAGGAGAAATCCCAGTGGCAGAGCAGCAGTAGGATGGACTGCCTTAGGATGCCTGCCTCTCTTCACTGCCTTAAAAATGATGACATTGGCTTAGATGAGGTTTTAATTGAATTTACCTTTTCCTTTCATTTGCCCTTCAGGCAACTAGTAAGGCTTTTCCAAACTGGTTAGGTTTAGGGCTCAGAAACAGTAAGTTGTGTTTTTTGAGGGAGCTTGAAAAATAAAAGTCCTATGATTTGCAAGTTTGAAACCAGGCTCATCTGAGGCAGTTTAAGGTTTTGAAAACTGATACCAAGTACTGTTTTACTTCTTGAAAAATTGTCCTGAAGTCCTGCATTGTTGGGGCTTGGAAACCAGCTCATTTGGACAGTTTTAGGGTTAGCAAATTGAAGACCAAGTTCTGCATTGTTGAGCTTGGAAACAGACGCAAAGTCATGTGTTTTTTGGGAGCGTGGAACTGGACTCATTTGGCCAACTTAGAGGTCAAAAAACTGAGGCTAAATCCTGTGGTTTGAGGAAGTAGAAATGGGGATTAACTGGTACAGCTTTTGGGCTTGAAAGGAGGTTCATTTGGTCAAATCTGGGGCTTGGAACACAGGAGACCAAGTCCTGTGCTCAGAAACATAGACAGAGCCCAGTGCTGGGATATAGCTGGTTAGAGCCTGGAGCTCTATGGTAATGCCAAGCTTGTGGGTTTGATCCCTGTATGGGCCACTCCCTAAAGAGCTGGACTCCATGACCTTTGCAGGTCCCTTCCAACTCAGAATATTCTGTGATTTTGCTTTGGGGTCTGGAACTGGGACTGTGCTGCTGTTCCCAGGCTGACAGCAGAGTCCTAGCCCTGCGGGTTTGGGCTCAGCCCTGAGGCTCCCCAGGGGTCCTGGGGAGGGTTTGGGGGAAAAGGCTGTTCCCACGTCTTCAACAGCCCAATACCAGTGCTGTTCTGATGGCCAGAGGAGTGGGAGACTCAGGGTAGGTCTGAGCAGATCTGAATCCTGGCAGCTGCCGTCTTCTCCCAGTCTTCTGTCATCATCCACCCTGGACCACTTGGTGCTGCACTGGGGAGAAGAAACCAGTAGGACGGAACCTGGTGGTAGGAGGGGTAACCAGACAAAAATATCCTGGTGGCCCAAAAGTATCCCAGAAGGTTATTAAACTGTTAACAAGAGCAGCTGAGTGAGGAGATCAGCTGGACAATTTCCTGGAATGTGGTACTTCAGGGACTGCCATAAACTGCTCTGATTCCCTGCTGGCATTCAGGAGACAGTGGTGGTGATGGTAGTAGTGAATTTTTATGTGTGTCGTCATTCCTTGCAGCACCACAAAGACAGGTCACTGGGAAATAGAGCCCTGCCAGAAAGTGTATTTCATTAAAAAAACCCTGTCCTTACGGAATTTGGGCTGAGACAAATATCTTGTTCTTTATATCTAGGACTTTTATGAACAATTTAAAATGAGGTAATGATTTTTCAGTGGAACAGGAATTACTTGTGTTTACACATTTTCCAATTAGTAAATAGCAAACACTAAGAAATAAGTATTCTTTTAGAAATGGCTTGGCAACATGTCTCAATGCCAAAGAGCCAAAAAAATGGCAAATTTGAGGATGTGTTTGATTTTTTTGTCCTGCCTGATTCACTTCGAAGACAGAAGAAATCCTGCCAGCCATACTCAGCTGTCTTTCGTAGCATTCGCTGGGGGGCAGCAGTGATGGCGGATGTGATTAACGAAAATGGTGTCAATTAGTTTCACCTTCATATAAACAAATGGTCCACTTAGGCTAAGCCCTCAAGCTCCTGGAAAGCTCTCTGTCCTATTTCCATCGCAGCCTCTGGACTCCCCTGAGATGGTAACACTGCAGAGGGCACAGTGCTGCAGCCACAGCAGTGATGACTTTTTAACATGCACTAAAGTGTGACAGATGAACCCCTGCTACATTTCAACAGTAAAAATCACTTGTTTCTTCAGTCAGTTGTGGCAGACTTTGTTTTACTTCATGTCATACCCACTGACACCATTTCTCTGTTTATCTCAGTCAGCCCACAGGCTGATATTAGAGGGTGTGCAGCTTTAGCTAACAGTGCATCTTGGAATTCAAGCTTGGGTTTTTTTGAGCAAAAACTGTGTCTTTGAAGGAGGCTACCACATGAAAGATAATGGCTTATCCATTAGTGCACTAAAACACTTAAATATAATTTCTAGGTGTTCCCACTGGACAACCTGAAATTGCCAATATCGTGGGATGTAAGTGCTGTTGGATGCTTGGGAGCACTTTCCTGCAGAGCTCCAGGCATCATGCTGGCAGCTGCCCAGGCAGACTGTTCAGGTTGTGCATGCCCAGCAGCTTCAGCAGCTGAGTGGGAATTTTCTAGTGGGGTTGTTGGGCAAAATACAGGCCAGTCGAAAATATGTTTTTCTAACCGGAACTGTGATCAATAATTTGTAACTGAGTTCAGTTCAGTCTGGTCACTGATGTTTTCCCAAATTCTGAAATGACTACCTGAAGTGTGAGCCTCTGGCAAAGGTGGGAGTGGGAAAGCAACCTGGGAAGTGTGAGACTGGACTTCTGCAGGACCCTGCTAGGTTCTGAGCTCTTCTGCAGACTCCCCTGATCTCAGACAAATCTCAGCTCCCAAATACAACCATTTCATGCCTTCCCAAGAAAATTACTGTTCCAACCCTCTGCCTTTTTTCATTCCCTACCACAGATTTTGCAGTATCAGATGCATAGGAGTTTGCAGGTACACATGGAAAACAAATAATATCATGTGCTGCCTTTGTGGTAGTAAACTCTGCCCCATGGGAGATCTGATCCTATGTTGGCATCTGATGAAGTATCAGATAAGTTACTGGGATTTCTTAAATGACATCTTTTCACTGTGTTCTCTTCAGGCACAAAGAACATGCTTTTGGAGGGAACATAGGTAACCACACTTACCAACAGGCTTGGAGTACAGGTCTGTACTACTGTGATATGTTTTCCAGGGAGCTTTGCACTTTGAAGAGCACATCACAGTAATGGGAAACTATTATATGCAGGTTGATGCAGCATAAACTTTCTGGTCTTGCAATGCCATACCACTTAGCTTTGATGTTGCCTCAAATTACCTGTTTTATTTATGCCCTTCTTCCTTTCACCTTTACAAAACAGGGGATAGTCACCTTCAACAGGGGAAAGGAGAAATTAATCCAAGTTATATGAAAAATTAAACCAGAGTTGCACTCTTTGGGCTACCCCATTTTAAAAGCTGAATTCAGCCCCATGTTTCCATAAAGCTACATTTTTTTGGCTCCCTGGATGAAGAAATACATCGAGCAATGCCACCCGTGGCAGTTGCTTTGCAGACTAGGAATTTCCTGGCTGTGTTTGAGTCATCTTGTCCAGCTGCAGAAGCCCCACAGTAATCCCTGAGGTGATGGCAGCTGTGGTTTTCCTGCTGGCTTGGTTAGCTTAGAGTTGTGAGCCAGATCTGGAAAGGCTTCCCTCGTGCCAAGGCTCCTGTGGGAGGCTGTGCCTGCCCAGGCCCTGTGTGCTGCTGAACTGCAGGTGGAAGGGCAGGAAGCGCTGTAACTGCTGAGCAATTTCTGTTGAACTGGAAAGGAAATTGTTGCTCACATCACTGGCCACGAGATTATCAGTTTCCGTGGTCACAAGTAATTAAATGGCCAACCCGGGATGCTGGGGGCACATTGCTACAATGTATGGTTTATTGAGCAAACCAAATGCAAGCGAACAGGATTTGGCAATAACTGAAGAACCGAATCAGTTAACTCCTACTGCAGTAAGTTAGCCAAGACTCCGCTTTCTTCATGCTGGAAAACCCAATTCTTTATTCACATCACTTATTTTATACAGTTTTCATACACCTTGTGTGCAACACCTATTGGCTGGTAGTTTTCTTACTACTTCATTTTTTGGTCAGAAGGTGATTTGTGTGTACGTGCTAAGAGTCAGGTTGTTTACGTTTTTCCTTCATGGGTTGTCATGGAACACATCTTATTGTTTACGTAGATGCTCTTATTTTTCAACCCAAGACTAGGTTGTGTTAATGAACCTTTCGTACCAAGATAGTTTTCACAGGGGAACTTGCAAATTGCTTAACTACACTTAGAAGAGATGACAGGCTAGCTATAATTTCATGGAGCAGGCTTGATTTTATGAGGCCTTTCTTTTATAATTCTTTTACCTGTCAAAACTCCTTTTTTTCTTCCACTGCAATGGTCTAAAACAGACCATATCAGCTGTGCTGTTCAATAGGAGATAATATCACTTCTGCCTCCAGCGTGGAGAAATCAGATGGGATCAGAACAGCATGAAGCAAATATGAACTGTGTTATCTCAGACATGAATCTTTCAGTTAAACCAGACACAGTTGGAGCAAAGGCAAGGTTAGATCATCTCTGAGTCCTACACAGCACTGCAACGTGCTCACAATCAAAACAGGAAATGAGCAAAAAGACAATCTCTGCAGAGGACTTGAAAGTGGTCCCTTGCACGGATGTTTCTGGAAGAGGGCGAGTGAAATAGCTCAGCTTTTATTTGTAGCTGTACCACAAATTTGCTTAGAGCCAGAGTCTGGTCTTCTACTCTTGCAGACAACCATCCCACAGCATGTCTTTTGGAAACAACCAAACTTTATTCAAAAAGCTCTTTCAAGTTCTTATTGTCTTGATGTAAGTCTTTCACAGTCTATTCAAATTAGGGTTTTGCCTAATACCTGGACTAAAGTTATAACACTTTTTACCTAACTACCCTGCAGCCAGCATTACCCTTTCACTTATGCTTTGCCCCATCACTTCATTTTACATTTACAAACAAGCCACCCTCCATTAAGATTTTCATGAAAATGTTTGAAAATTCTGTACCACATTACATTAAAAAATATTAAAAGAAATCAATGCAATGCTGTGTCTTGTTACCTGTCTAGTAAAAATATGTCCGAAGCATCCAAGGATTATTTTTTTCCTATAGCCACATCTTGTTCTTGGCTCCTGTTCATCCAGTGTGCTACTGAAGCTCCAGCTATCCTCTGTCTCTTTCAGGAGATGAGCTCTTAGAGTGCCCCTTCTTGAATTCAGAGATGTATGATCTTTCGCATCATACTATGAAATTTACTTCTCCCTCTTTTTATAACTCTAGGCCTTAATGTTGAAGCATTTTGCATAATCCTTCCTCTTGCTTTTGTAAATTTATTACATGCCTAATTCTTGTGCTGCCATCACTACTACAAATATGAACAAGGTAGGTGTACAAGACCTACCTCACTGTGTAGAGTTCTCCTGAAAAATTTTTTTCAGCCTGACAGCTTTGCTTCATTTTCCTTGTCTCAGTTGAAATTCAGTTACACTTTTCTTCCTGTATTGTATAAATACCTTATTGATTTAGAGATTGGCTACATCTGCTGCATCAGTCTTGGCTCTGAAATCAGTTACCAAAAGTATATGGCTCTAAGAAATAAATTCAGATTTTTAAAATGTAGTTTTGCACAGAAGTTTTCTGGTATGGAAATAAACAGCCTCAAGTAAGCAATTTTAGAAAAGCACAGCAGTTTCCTGCTAACTCTAAGGGGTCTGGGCTTCAGGTGCTCCATTCAACAATTTCACTGTTCAAAAGGCAAAATAGGAAACCCAAGCAAAAGCTACAAATGTGCTAAACTTCCTGGAAAAGCCAAATACAGGAAAAGGCTTTGAACTATTTTTATTTAATTTTTTAAAGGAGAAGGCTCACCTATGAAAGTATCAAAGGCTTAAAAAAAGCTGAGCTTGCTGAAGATCAGCTCAAAAGTAAGCCATGAGGCACATAAATAATTTACATTATTTTTTTTCCCTCTCCGCACAAGTTAATGCTGCTGCAGAGCATGGTTGCTGCTTTCCCTTACCCACAAAGATCAGGAAGCCCCACTGAAGAATAGAAATGACATGCTAAAGCAGAAACATGCATGTTAAGAGTCCAAAAGTATTCCAAAAAAGCTTTGCAGTAGTTAATTTTTGAAGACAATAGTGATTGAACTAATGCAGAGAGGACACTATAAAGGACTGCTGCGAAGGAGTCTCTCAGCACCAGGACACATTTGCAGTTTGGCTCACACATGTCCAAGCAGTACATTGCTGGGAAGAGCTGGAGATTTCTTGAATGACCAAACACAAACCAAATCTCCATTTCATTAAACAACCAATAGCTCTTCAGGCTGTTTGAAACTCAGGAGTCAGTCCAGTCCTAAGTAGCTGTCTACAGCTGATTTCGTTGTGAGCTGGTACATAAATACCTACTGGCTTCCTGATGTTGATGCCTTTGAGTGCTGAACACCCCTCTTTGTGGCCCTTAAGGGAGTTTGATAGTTCCTTCCCACCCTCGTGAGAGCTTTAGTTTTGTGTCTCAGAGACTCAGGACCAGTATGTTATGTGACTGATGAAGAGAGAAGTGCAGAACCCCCTAATTACTGTGGGGACCAGAATGGGACCAGGCCCCTACACAGATGCTTGAGACGAAAGACCTACATTTCAAGACATGAGATTCTGTAAATTAAGGTACTGTGTGCAGTATGCAAAGACATTTTAAACTGGGTTCTGTAGCATCAACCTTCTAAGTAATACAGTAGTTTCTATTTATTATGTAATGTGTATTAGTAGCAGAATATGAAGAGGACACCCCTGAAAGAAACAAACCAAACATGTAATAATTTTTTTCTCCCTGTGGCAGCTCATTGTCCAGCCAGCAAGGTAACAGATATTATGTATCTGTGAACTGCAACGCTAGAATGATTTTGCAAATTTCTGCTGTTGGTAAAGTCATTGAAGCAGGTAGAGATAACAAAGATAATCATCCCAATGTAAGGCACTATTAACTGTGAATTTTTTCCACGGCATGCCTCACTGCTTTTTTACAGTAATGATGGCATGGACTCCTGTGCTGTATACATTTTTCATGCAGTAAACTCCATTTCTTTTCCTCAAGATAAAGTGCTTTTGAGTTCAGCAAGTAAACAATGTTGATTCAGCAACACACAGAGGACACCCACACACATTCAGCTGGCATCACATGGTAATTGCTGAAACACAGCCATCACAAGGAAACAGGCTGTGGCACAGCTCTTCAGGCAACTGCTGGGACATATGGAAACCCCAGGATGTCCTGGGAGGTGAAATGAGAAAGCATTATTTAAAGACTCCCTGTGTTTTCATTTTACAAAGGAATGGTTCATATGTTACTTCTTTATTTGAGAAATAAACTATTCCAGGTATTCCTTATAAAAAGCCCCAAAGGAGAACATCAGAAACCTACCCTTAACTGTTTATAAAGTTCAGAGCCTGTTCTATTTTAGTCCTTGCAAATACACACTTGGCAAAGGCTTCCACCTAAACCATCAGTCAGAAATATATGCAAATGCTTAACAATCCCAGAGAGAGCCCATGCCCATGCAAGGAGGGGCAGCACATGCCTGCCCTGTAGAAGGTCACTGGAGATGCAGGTGGCTTCTATCAGAAAACACGTTATCCTTCAGAACAGTGCTGTCATGAACCAGTCCTGATGGATTTCTTCCTAGGGTGCCAAAAAGCCAGGATGCAGATTTGCTTCAAACCCACCATGGAATGAGCCTTGCTGGAAACACACCTTGGGCCCCACGCTGACACAGGGCAACACAATGGTATTTATCTGGGCAGGACTAGAAATCCCCTGTCAACAGCAGCATCTAACAAGCTTTCAGATCATTATGAATGACAATGGATTGAATAAAAATATATATAGCACAAAAATGTCAAGATGGAGAATGTTAGAGCTCAGAAGATAAAAATTAATTCTAATATTCATTGACTACAAACATGGAAAAAACCCAAACACCAGGAATGTGGGAAATAAATCATTAACAGTGCTGAAAGTTAAGGGAATAAAAGATTCAACTACTTCACTACTTTATGGGAAACTCGAAGAAAATCTTTGCATCTTATCAGATCCCAGGACAGTTAAACATCTTATTTCTGGCACACTCCTTCATGACTTTATGTTACAGGGAAGGTTACTGAAGGCTGAAAACTCCCTTTGAATCTTCACAGCGATTTTGCAGCTTTCAGCTTTCTGAAAGCATCCCCAGGGCTGAATTGAGGTCAGAATGGAAGGCGCATCTCCCACACCCGGGCACAACTCTTTGCTCTAACTGCTCTTGTCTTATTTTTCTTTAAGAATTCATCCAGAACACCCTCTCTGCAAAATCACTGTGAAGATTCAAAGGGAGTTTTCAGCAGCAGGCCCCAGTAAGCTCAGTCAGAAACCTGCTGTTAAATGCTACTCATCAAAACAAGCAAAAAGAAACAACACACATGATACAGAAGCAGAGCTGACCCGAATTAAATAGATTCTGAGCTTCCCCAGGAGAAGTCTGAAGCACTTACATAGGAAAAATCAGCCTGCATGACTTCTACACAGGCAGCCAGTGCCTTTTATGTGGAAACTGCTAACCTTTTTTTTT